>CAJNOL010000396.1:102110-115384 GCA_905250125.1 Rotaria sordida
ATGTAATTTTGAAATGATACCAGGACAAAAAATAATACCGGATTTTATAATTACAATGCGCACAAAATATGGTCTTTTAGCAAGAATTAGTAAACGTTAGATATGAATGAATATTTATCAAACGAAATAACTTTATATAGAGAATACTTGCAATTCGAATGTTAATATTGCTGTTTTTTTTGAGAAATGATTTTTCCTTTAGTTTTCTATGGATAGTTAATAAAATATGTGCACTGACAAATAACATACAATAATGTTTCTAGACTCCTATTGTGTGTCTTATGAAGATTTATTCAAAAATTATTAAGAATGTTATCATCGATTGCATAATATAACTATTGTTTCTTAATTATTCAGAACGTTTGTAAGACATACTCAGGAAGGTATATTTATCAATAATTTGTCAACTAAAATATTTCCAATGAAATGTTTTCTTAAAGAGTTTTTTTACATGCAGAATTACAAAGTTGTCTAGTGATTTGTAACCAATTAAATGATTGCCGAATGCTGAAAGAAGCAGAGATTGAATAGTTGCCAAATCTAAAAATGAAAAAATTTAGAAAATATAGTTAATACATAGAAGATTAGATACTATATATCACATGGCAATTATGTAAAATGCGTGGGTAAATATATGATACTAGTCGTAGTATATACAGCTTTATTTATTATAATAGAAGGAAGAAAGACTTAGACCAACATTGTCTTTGTAGTCTTGCAAAAGAAAACCAAATAAGAATGCATCATTATAATACGAAATCATACAATAAAAAAAGAAGACAATTATGCGCACAGTTTATAAAGAGAAAAAAAATTCTTTGAACTTGTCAATAGTTTTATCTCCTGGAGTCATCACTTCTGAAAAAAATAATTTTTCAATAATAATATATATAGAACAAAGTGTATGCAAAAGAAATACACGAAAGAAAAATCGGCTTTTAGCATACATTTTAGAATGTTCCTTGTTGTTTGATTTTTCTTTTCTTACATAAAACAAAAAACTTAATCGAACAGAGATGGTTTACAAGAAGTTATTAGTTGTCGTATATGATTTGATATTCTTCCTCTGTCTACATTTTTTTGCTTTTCCTTTAGTAGAAAAGGATTCAAGAAATTCTCATTTAAGTACAACAGATATAATTTGTGTTGGATAAAATCAGCAATGACTGATAGTTTACTACAACTAAATGTACATAATAATTTTTTGAAATGCATTTGTGTAAGCAGTTCTAGTGATTTATAAGTTGGAGGTTTGTTAATTTCATCATTTGTAGCGTTATACCATCTGTGTATGATGCGAAAGATTTTATGATTGAGCGCTTTCATTTGCTGTTATTTAGTTTCAATATAATATTAGACATATATTTAAAACAGATTGATACTATTACTGAATGTATGCATGATATAATCGATACGAGAATTTCTAGGATAAAATACGACTGTTAGATAAACGTTTAAATACTACAATATATATTTTTAATCTTTGATTTGATGTAATTGAGATGAAAAATAAAAGATAATCTAACATCGGGAATAATAACGAGATACTTAAATTTGAAAATTTGTTCGATTATGTTATTTTCGCAATATACAGTAGCCACAAGAAGTGTCGCACCCAGCTGAAAAGTATTTAAACCCCAATTATTTAGTCTCATATTTTTACCATAAATAGAGCTGAGTGAGCCCTAATTGCAGGCACCAGCTCGACCTTGATCAGTTGATGTATAATGGAATTAATAGTACAATCGTATCATAACTGTATAAAGATCGTATCTCAAGCATTTTTCGACGTTCAATTTCGTGCGATTCACCCTTCAAAAACTCAACATCGGTGCTCTCTGTTGTAAAAGTTTGGTAAAAAATCACTTTAAATTAATGGAGATATGCTCTTCGTATTGAAAACGCTTACCAAGCGGTTAGTGTTAGTTTTCAGTCTAACGTCAAATAACTCAATTTAACCTTGACCGATTCAATTGAAAATTTTAGCCATGAGTTTTCATGAACCTAGTACTTCGTGATAAAATTTTTACAGCGGTAGCTCAAAATAAAGTCGAGATAGAGTCATCAAAAGACTTCATCACGGCACAGTTTGCCAATCAATGAGATCTCGATATTATGGGGCGAGCTTTTGATTCATTATACTAGACATAGGGAATTGCATTTAGCACTAAACAGATCTTAAATAAATTGTAATACCGTAAAGCTAAAAACAAAAGTATTCTGGCATCACATTTTTTGCTTATGGTCTTTATAAGGACGATGATACAATTCAGCTACTAATTTCGCTATACATTAACTGATCGAGGTCGGGCTGGTGCCCACAATCATGGTTCACTGAGTTCTATTTATGATAAAAATTTGAGCCTAAATAATTTGGATTTAAATACTTTTCATCTGGGTGTGGCACTTTTAATGACTACTGTATATAGCAGAGATAGTTGATGATATTTGCCGATGAAAAAGAGTACAATAAGTTTTTTTTTTGAAGTTTAATACTTGTTTCCAAGTAATTGCATAAAAGTAAAGATCTTTTATTATATTGGTAATTTGTTGACAAAAATATGGAATGAGCAGTGTTGATGATCAGATGATTGGCGGTGAAAAATCTATAGTCAAGTCATTAGCAAACAGATTTTTAAAATAAAGACTTGATACCCCATTTATATATCATAATGAAAGACAATAAACACTTAGGGCAGTCCAAAAATAGTGGCAGATGTTCGATAATTTCTTATAAAAAGCTCTAAGAAACTTTCTCTGTATATAGTCTGATAGAGAAAAGAATGTTCTGTTTTTCTATGCTATTTGATCATACTTCAGCTAATATTATAATAATAAACTTTCGATAAGATTTATTTCATTTGCATATGTGCTGGTTGTATTAGACGATAACGGATGAGGCAGAATAAATGCTTGCACATGGTATTTCAATTTTCAATCACTTAATACATTGTATTAAAAAAAACAGAATATACCATAAGATGCAGCGTGAATAGCTCTACAATTTACATAAGGCCACTTATTTTATATATCCATTTTTTGTTTTCAAAATGGACATAGCTCTATGCGACCACTTTTCGAAGATTTTCGGATTACATTTCTTTTTCTTAACTAACAGTACTTATACAGTGTGATTTGATATTACGTAGCTCGTGTGTTCCTCCTCTAGCAAGTGATATAAGAATGAATGGGAAATAAGTAAAGAATTTTGTCATGTGCCAAAGAATTATCTTTTTCGCACGATCAAAATTTGGCTGTCGAAACTTTTTTCCATTTTGAAAACAAAAGATGGATACATAAAATAAGTGGTCTTATGTAAATTGTAGAGCTATTCACGCTGCATCTTATGGTATATTCTGTTTTTTTTAATACAATGTATTAAGTGATTGAAAATTGAAATACCATGTGCAAGCATTTATTCTGCCTCATCCGTTATCGTCTAATACAACGAGCAAACATGCAAATGAAATAAATCTTATCGAAAGTTTATTATTATGATATTAGCTGAAGTATGATCAAATAGCATAGAAAAACAGAACATTCTTTTCTCTATCAGACTATATACAGAGAAAGTTTCTTAGAGCTTTTTATAAGAAATTATCGAACATCTGCCACTATTTTTGGACTGTCCTAAGTATTTTCTCTTCTTGAATATCAGTTATGAAGTCGATTCATTCATTCACATTAGTGAATGGATATATCTTTTTGACCAGTTCTTTGAATTTGTTAATAGTATCGATATAATTATCATTATTCATGTCATCAATGTTAGCATCGAACCACTCCATTAGAAAGTTCTGAACCATACGAGCATTAGAAGGACGTCGTAATCTTATGCTTGTGTACTCAGATGACGTGACAGCAGCGGCAGCCGTAGCATTTTTTGTTATCGATTTTTTCTTTCTGTCCATGGTGTGCACGATGCTTTATCAACGAAAAAAACTAAAATAAGATGACTTGGATTTATATAGTATATTGGAGTTTTTTCGAGATGTTTATGTATTTTTTTTTATGGTTGCTATCATTATAGTTCTTTTTTTCTTTTCGTTGTACTTAAGTGGTTCATTCATTTTTCTCATTTATGGTTGTCTTTAATGTCATAAGCCCACGAACGAATGAAAAATAGATTTATTGCAACATGATATGATACACGGCGTCGTATTGTATTGTCTTTTCTTATAATGTCTGAAATTTTTCTCCCTCATTTTTGTTATATTGCCATAACTGTAATGAAAATCTTGAATGCATTCGTACTAGATTCTTCACAGATCTAATAAGGATCCTTCATGTATTCATTGATCTTTTCCTAAGAAAGCGACTAAATCCTGAAAGAAACGTGTAGTCACGAAATTTTAAGATTCTGACAAAGTTTAGAACAGGATTCAATCAAGATTCTGAGTGGTTTACTACTAAATTTGAAACCAGGAATGGACTCAGGAAACTGTAAATCTTGATAGAAAAGTATAGCCACTAAATGTCAAAGATTTTGACATGATTTGGAACAAGATCTTAGAAATTTTCTGAGCAGCTTTCTACTGGTCTTATATCATGATTCTGCAAGGATTTTAATAATTCCTAATTAAAAAATAAACTTCTATGTATATCTTGCAGTATTTTACTAGCTTCTCTCAAGGATGTTATAAGATTTCTTGGCAAGACCGTTGCAGGATTTTCTACAGAGAATAGAAGCTAAATGAAAACACAGAGTATTGATCTCTCTACTATCATATCAGTTGATAAATCAACTAGTTTACCCAACTAGATTGTGCCAAGAGTTAAATACAGTTGTTATCTCACAAAAATTTGGTGAAAAAAAAAACAACTTCACAAAACCCATACTCATTAAACACTCCAAAATCAGAATAAAATCTTAAAAAATCAGCTGCTGAATTTAGGAGATAGGGTAAGTCTATATATGATCTCAATTCATTTCATAGACTCCAATCGGACAAATTTAATTCATGAATTTACTAGCTACAGTTTCTTCGCAATGCAGGCTAGAAAATGTTCAATATATCCTACTGAATACAAGTGATGCGTCTATGATCGAATAGTCTTGCTGAGTATTAGTTGGCAACTTTAGTCTTCTATTGTTCTTCTTTTTTTGGTGAAGATTCGCCATCGCTGATGTCTTAAGTGAAAAACAACTGAGATAATTCTACAATACTTGTCATATACTCTTCCTTGCAATATTCATTTCAAAGTTGAATGTCTTGTTAAACTAATACTGATGATCTTTATTTTTTTTTTTCATATGAAAGATACATGATTTCTTTGAAAGAAAAAGTTCACTTATGTTTCACTTCATCGGACATACTCTTCCAAACCATTTATTATTTTATTCAAATATTGATCTCAATTAATTCTTACGATTAATTACTTCGTTAATTAGTTCTAAAACTTTTTTTTAATGACCAAAGATGATAAGTTTTATTTATTTTTCTTTTTTTTTTTGCGAATCAAGATTGATTCTCATATATGAAAAAACAACGACAAAGACAAAGAAATCTGGAGAATACACGCACATATACATAAACAGTCTTTCGTCTGCAAATAATATTTGTCGAAAAATTAAGCACGTTCACCACGAATACGTCGTGCCAATTGAATATCTTTAGGCATGATCTTAAAAAAAAAAAATAAAAAAATTTGTATTTCTATAAAACTAAATAATTTTCTTTTTTACTAACCGTAACCCGTTTAGCATGAATAGCGCATAAATTTGTATCTTCAAAAAGTGAAACTAAATAAGCTTCACTTGCTTCTTGAAGTGCACCAATAGCAGCCGATTGAAAACGTAAATCAGTTTTAAAATCTTGGGCTATTTCACGAACAAGTCGTTGGAATGGTAATTTACGAATAAGTAATTCAGTTGATTTTTGATAACGACGAATTTCACGTAATGCTACAGTACCCTATTACAATATGAAATAAGATTTGTTTAGATGTTTTTTTTTTTTACTATAACAGAAATATTCAATAACATACTGGACGAAAACGATGTGGTTTTTTAATACCACCTGTTGATGGAGCTGATTTACGTGCTGCTTTTGTAGCAAGTTGTTTACGTGGTGCTTTGCCACCAGTTGATTTACGAGCTGTTTGTTTTGTGCGAGCCATTGAATTTTAAAATTTTTTTCTTTTAAACTAAAATTAAAAAAAAAAATAATGTTACATTTTTTTTGACCTCATGACCTGTAAGATATATCAATAAAAAGATGCTTATACTTTTCTTCTTATTCTTTCTTTCTATACAATCATGACAATGTAGTTGTGTCAAATGATTGTTTGTTCAATAACAAGAACACATGATCAAACCACATGTGATTCTATTTCCTTCGTTCAATTGCGCCCTCTTTCCAGTGCTATTCAACACGACATTTTTTTTTTCTTTTCTTTGACCACAAAGACACCATTTTTTGACATACCTCTTTTCTCTGTTCTACGCTTTTCTTTTTTTGTCTTCTTAAGGCAACAGCGAAAGAGCATACAGAACGAAAGAAAAGAGGACGGGTTATTCGCTCTATTTTTATTTTCTAGTATGTTTTTTTGTTGTCTGTTATATGTCTATTCAAGATCTTTTCTAATCGAACACTCATGCGCAACAAAAAAAACTAATTGAGAGTTTTATATGAAATTATCATCATCAATATCAATATTAATTATGCTAAATATTTTTTTTTGTATAGACAATATTGATGAATAGATATGTTCATATAAAATGAGCATTGAACTAAATTATTGACTTCGAAAGAATTCTTTTAAATTGCCTATTTACTTTTTTTCTGAATTTATCTAATTTAAGATGATCTTAAATAATAATATTCACTATCATAATTTTGTTTACCTTATTTTCACAAGGTTTCAAAAAAAAAATACTTTTTTCTCGTTCTATTACAGAAAGAGAAAAACAAGTTATTTGATTGATTTTGATATAATTGAAACTTAACAAAAAAAAAAGTATAAAATAAAATTTTCTATCGAAAAAAATCATTATTTAACTTTTCGGATATCTCTTTTCTTAAGTTCTACTTCACCTTGACGAACTAGTGTTTTTTAATATTAAGTCTCATACTCGCGCAATCGTGTATGCGCGCGCACCCAACTGTCTATTTACTTGCTCTTGTGTATGCGAGTCGAGTCGTCGGTTGTGTGTGTGTGTGTCTGTGTGTTGTGCTGCTCGTCAACGAGGATAATGCAATGAGAATGAGCGTTTTGCAGTGGGTATATATAGTGCAACGATCGTGCAAGCTCGAAGCTCCTCCACCAATGAATAAATGTGTAAGAAGTTTGTGAGGCTCGACTATTGGGTGAATGGTGGATGATGATGGTTATATATGTATTATTGTTGTTGTTGTCTTCGAACTAGTGGAGGCAAAATGAGAATATAGAATATAAAATGAAAGAGAGGTCGCCGAGCGGTTTCAAAACTAGGAGGATAATCGGACGACTGACTCGAGAGGAAAAAAAGCGTAGGAAGAAAAGAGAGAAAACTGGTCATTGTCGACCTTTTCTGCTTTGTTCTTGAAGATATGGAAGTTAGTAAAGGAAGAGAACAGAAAGAAGATCGCGACCGAACCTCGCTCGTGCGATACCTTTGAAATGAAAGAACGCGTAAAAAGTTCGGATAGTCATACATAGGGCTTAAAATAATGAATGATCTTCAAGTATAACAAACGATTTTGATGTTTATTATCAAAGATAGTGTTCATTCAATCAGTTAAATGAAAAAATAAAAAAAGGTAAAAAAAAATAAAAATGAGTAAGAGAAATATAAGAACAGAACGAAAGAAGAAAAAGAACAGCAAGACGAGAATAGCGATAGAAGGTAGAAGAAAAGAAAGAAAGATTTATCCGTTACAAATAGAAGGAGATTTAAAATGTTTAGATAAAACAGTATGTATGACCTTAATTAACAGAAAAGATAATCAAATACTAATTGGAATAAGAACGACAACGACAACGAGCGCCATCTATGTAACATTATGTTTTTTTAAAAATATAATGAAGAAAATATTCTCATATGAAGTGAATATACGCCAAGGAAATATAAATGGTTTTTTTTTTGTAGTATTTTATAATTAAACGATATATAAATAAATCTTTAGATTAAGTAAAATATGTTTAAAAACAAAAAATTTCTTATTTTTTTAAAATACTATAAAGAATATATATAAACATAAGATGATGGTAGATTTTGTTTTTTGGCTAAATAAATGAGATAAATTGTGTATTATAATAATATAAAATGAACTGAGATATTTTATCGTGTATATTACCTAGAATTAAAAAACTTAAAAACAGATATATTTATCTTGTTCATATTTTTTTTTCTATATCTATATAATTCAATGAAAGTTGATTCAATTCATAATTTAATACAACAGAAATTTGTTATCATTGTTAATTGTTTAAGTAAACTAAACGATACTGAGAATCATATCTATATTCACTGCATATATCTTGAAAATCTTCGAGGAACTGATTATGAAAATGGATGTTGGAGCCATCTGTAAAAGACAGTGGAAGGAGGGTTCGTCAAAACTGAACCGAAACGAGATGAGGTCAAACATTTCTGGCTATCCAGACCTTTATTATAATTATTTTTCTTTTTCTCACATAACTTTCGGCAAATTTTTGATATTTAGTTTGTTTTGAAGAGTATTATCAAATAGAAAATGAAATGAATGCAAATCAGTTGAATATGATGATATAATTCAAAACTATACTACATGAACAGATAGTTATTTTGCGGAGCAATTATTTGAAACTTTCGAATGCCATTGGTATTGAATATTATTTTTTGATTTTATTATTTTCTGCTCATTAGAATAGAATGTCTATAAAAAACAAAAACTTTGAAATAGGTTACAGACGTCTCAATGAGCCAAAGTTGCTGGTATTTTTTAGGAGTGGAAGTTGCTAAAAATTCGGCAAAAAGTACTTTGATTCTTGGAGTGTTACAAATGGTAATCGAAGGCGTGAGACAACGAAACCTACACTGATTCAGTTCCTCTCACAACATATGACTTGCTCCAATCCTATCCATCTCGCAGCAACATTGTCTGCTTATTTTCATTTCGCTTTCTGCCAGAGAAAGGCAAATGGTGTTTCAAAATCCGGTTTCTGTCCAAAGTTATCACGATGCTGTAAAAAAAAATTGGCAGAAAATCGAGCACTTTTGGGGAAAGGAAGACAAGCCCCCATTTTTCCTAATCAGAAACTCTCCAACAGGCTGAGCTGAATCTTAAATAAAATTTAAAATCTTCTAAAGATGTTGTATATGTCCGCTGAATTTGCTTTTCAAAAATGTCATATGATTATTCCATTGGCTAAAACATTTCTTCAATGAACAGCAAATATATAAAGCCACAAACAAAGGAAAAGATAAAACGATCGTCACTTTAAAGGCTTTCTTTATATTCAACAAAATGTTCGTGTCTGGCTCTCCTCGTTCATCAACAATTTCTTTTTTTGTAATTCTAATTCTATTCCAATTAAACATTCTCAATCATCAACTTTTGTTAACACTTTTTCTTTAATTACTGATGCTGGTTCATCATCAGATACAAAATATAAGATTAGTCAGCAAATCAACTGTATTTGATTATTGATATAAATAAATATAGTAGTCATAGATCAATCGATAGTTCTCAAAAAAAAAAAGACCTTCACCAAATGAATGTAGAATCATTAATATTTATATCCTTAACTGTAGTCATTTCTCGTACATTTCATTGCTAAATTGATTTTTCTTTTAATTCAATTGATTTGTATTCAATGAATTATGAACAAAAGAAAATTATTTTTATAGTTATGCACAAATCTATTTGTCGTATAATCTCAGTTGAATCATATTTTTGATAAAAGTAATATATAGAGCGTAAAATCTTGGTTTTTTTAACAAGTAAATTCCGTCGAGAAGAATTGAATTATATCCAATGGGTATAATCACACGAGCAACTATGCAAGAATGGAAATATGCATTGTTGTCAAGATCGTTTTTTTAAATTCTGTAATGAAATTGATTTATGTTGCTTTTTACCTATGTATGGTGAATGCAAGAAAAAAATGAAAATATACATATAGAAATAATATTTTTTTTTTCAAGACCTATATAATCCATTGAGAAAGAATAAATAATATTGTCGACTTTAAGATGTTTCTTTATTTACATTTTTCGGCCTCTTCAAAAGCTACTAAAAAGGCTGTCATGAAGAAAGCGCTTGACGCACCAACTGGTTCTATTAGGCTTCAACAATGTGTTATTGATCTACAATCTTACACATTGTATGTTGATTTATGATGACCTAGCGGATTGTAATAGTTCGACTATATACTATTTCAATCAACTTTAATGAGGTAGTCTTTGATTTATAGGATGCAAATCTGAACAGATAATAAGAACAAATAATTATAGAAAGTGAGCATGAAAATAATTCATTTTTATTTATGAATATTTCATTACAATAAACAAAATTAAATAATGAATTATTTTAAAATATATTAGAAAAAAAATCTGATTTAATTTTGAATTGAATAGTTTCTTAAAATGGAATAATTCTAATAAAATAAAATTTATGTATTTGAATATAAAATATTCATAGTCGAATGATATCATTAATATGTAATATATTTTCAGAAAGAATTCTTCTTAGATGACTTTCATCTCAGAGTTTTACAAGCTTATTGAAAGTAATGCTTTTTACGTCTATGATAAAATACTCGCAAAGAATGGTATTTAGCTAAATTCTGTTTTATATTTTGACAGATATTTAACATTACAAATATTTTATTTTTAAAAAGTGACGTTTCAAAAAATGATTCTGAACAATAACCATATTAGAAAAAAAGGACAAGTGGGCCTAAGGGCCACTTTTGGACCATCGTCAGTTTCCCTCCATTCATAGTTTACTTTATGCAAAATTTCATGATGAATCGTTTGGTAAGAAACTAAAACGATTTCTGAAGGATTCACACCTCTTTTCGTTCAAACTATTGATATTCCTGTTTACATCATAAATACTATAGTCTTTTTCTGATAAAAATTTCAGCTCAAATGATTAAAATGTTACTGAGTAATGACGTAAATATTGTTCCAAATGAGCATAAAAATCATATAGTTATATTGCCATTTCTGTCACTTCTACTTCCTGTTTTTCTTAATAATATATCTCGAGAAAAGAAAAAAAACCATTGTGGATTTTTGATTGAATATGAAAGCTCATAGGAAGAGCTACAAAACTAAATACTTTTTGATGGTTTTAGAAATGGTCTTTGTTAAATAAAACGACTTGAATTTAGGTTAGACACAGTGTTTTTTATCGGTCTTGAACGGATTTTGATTGGAAAAAGTAGGCTTTAAGTCAAAACAAATAATATATTTGAAATTAACATTAAAAACTGAGCCGACTTATACATGTCTCGAAGTTTTCGGCACTTTTTTTTGTCGCGAAAAAAATTCAATTGAGATCTTCCTCAGGGTTCAGTACAAAAATGGATTTCATGAAATCAAATCACCATTTTTATTAGTTAGTTATATGTTCTTTTGTCTCGTAATGACGTTTTACAGATTCAGAACTTGTTTTTCATTGATTAAATAATTTTCTCATTGAACTCATTTTTTGAGTGGATCCTACGGAAGAAGATCACAGCTGAATTTTCTCAAGAAAAAAAAAGTTTGTCGAAAAACTTCGAAGCACTACATGTCGACTCAACCTTTCATGCTGATTCAACATATGTTATTGAATTTGATTCAAATCGTACTTTTTCTGCATGAAGTCTATAGAATATCATGTGAAACACGGAGAAAAAAAGTGTCTAAACGAAATATAAGTTCTCTCATTTAACAAACTTCGTTTCTAAAAAAATTAAAATTTGTATAGTTTGTAGCGCTTTGTTAATTAGGAAATAAAGTTGAACTAATTTGATATGTTCGTACAGAGAAATATGTTATAATGAAATTATTTTCAAACGTCATACATTCACGAAAAACATTTTCTGATAAAAGCATAGTATTAATGTGCTGCAGTTTTGACTGGTACATATCAATGTATAAACGGTGTGACTTTCATGTCTCATTAAAAATACGATCAATCGCGTTTTTCTTCGAAAAATTTTTCGATGAGCATATGACTTTTTCGACAATGAGTACTTTGTTTTCTGTAGATTTGTGTTACTTTCATCTTTGCCAATATAAATTAAATCATTGAGTTCAAAACGATGGCTTTGCCTCTTTGAAAATTGTGTAATAATTTCAAAAACAAAGAAGTTTTATTTCGATATCTACCAGATAAAATATAGATAGTGGCTTGAAACACTGGTCATATATCACAACAAAGAGAAATCCACATAATCGAATTTTTTCAAGAACTATTCACTTTTATACTGAAGAAATACATACAGATAATATTGGGTTTCTCTATTTATTGAATCTGGCTCATACATTTTTCCAACGTAATTCAAAATAAACATTTTACCTTTGCTAATAGACTACTATAAGCATCATGAATTATAATTTCGTTATCGAATAAATATTTCAATAGCTTTAAATAGAAAAAAATCTGAAGTGAATGAGATCAAACTGTTCTAAAAAAATATCGTTATTAAAAAGACATTTATTGGTTTGAATAAAATAATATAGATTTATTGATTAGCCATAGAAAGGTCGAAAAGAAAAATATCGGAGTGGAAAATGATTCAAAAAGTACTTTAGCTTATGTAATTGAGATTATCGGTATGATAGCTCTACGTGCTCTGTTAAATCCACTATCTTTCAAAATCACTGAAAATAATTCGCCAATTAAGATTAAACACACAAGGAAAATATTTTCTTACTCATTTCACATTCATTTGTTAACACAGTTATTACTACAATTACGGGTGTACCTATGGTTGTGGTTGTGGAGTGTGGCTCTTCTCTTCATTCACACCCACCCAGAAAAAATCACGCGCGCGTAGAGTCACCATTTACTGGACATTAGTTTTTTCTATATTTCTGCTTTCGACCTTTCTATGACACGTGGATCTGTCAATTATTGACTTCCAAGAGATTTTAACTTCATATCAAAGTGGACTAAACACATCTTTTAAATATGATTTAAAAAACATGGAATTATAGATATATAAAAAGAAACTCATGTACTCTATTGGATGATTATCAGTTCCTATTTATGTGTCGTCTAGTAATTCTTGCTAAAAGACCATATTTTGTTCGCATTGTAATTATAAAATCCGGTATTATTTTTTGTCCTGGTATCATTTCAAAATTACAT
>CAJNOL010000396.1:115394-146893 GCA_905250125.1 Rotaria sordida
TACATAGTTTTTTCGATACGGATTTATCAGATTTAATGTGGAGAAAAAAAAAGAAAAGTCAATATATGTGTCTGAATATTGCTGCTAAACAAAGTTTTTTTTATATATATATATATGTTCCAAGGTATGGAACATAACCTTGACGAGAAGACAACTAGATGTCTGGGAACATTATCAAGTTAAAATATATTGTAATAATATGATTATTTAATTTGCCTTTTCTTTGGAAAAATCTAGTATTTATTTATATTCGAAATATTGTTTGATCTACAGTAATATACAAATCTGTTTCATCTATTTTTAGTGTTTCTCTAATAGATTGTGTCATTTAAAATGCGACTAAAATTTTTTTCGTTGTACATAGGATATTGATTATCCAATCATCTTCTTTTATCTATAGTAGAGATAGTCAAGCAGATCTTGAACTCAGTCGGGCTTAGATTTGAAAATTTTCTCGTAATCTAATCCGAAAATTTTATACCTGATGAACTCTAGCCGTCTGACCAATATGTAGGGTGCGCTAGTCATCAAATACAAAAAACCTATTCCTTCAGATCATCGTGATTTGGGTGCTTCTTACAACAACATTGGCTCGGTATATAGCAACATAGGTGACTATTCGAATGCACTTTCATTTTATCACAACGCACTGAAAATCTGGGAAAAAGTTCTACTTTCAAATCATCTTGAGTTGGCTACTTCTTACAATAATATTGGTGCGGTATATTTCAGGATGGATGACTACTTGAATGCATGTTCATTTTTTGAACGAGCTCTTAAAATATTAGAGCATTTACTACCTGCAAATCATTCTAATCTTCTATCTGTACGAAGACACCTCGAATATGTTAAAACGAAGTTATAGTTTTTCTTTATGTTTTCTTAAAGAAATAATTGTAATAAAAAGATAAAAGATTCATATTTAATTGTTCAAACAATTATTCATTTTTTTTCGTATAATATCGATTTATCGAGATATATCCACGGCTCAGAAATGTCCAATTCAAGAGAAATGAAGCAGAATCAAAGAATTCAACACATATCTGTAACTCAATAATTTAGACCTTTAAGACTTCCATAGAAATCAGAGAATTCAACGGATGATGTAATTGTAGTCGGGACTGTTGGTGACTATCTTTTCTTTACTGAATTCAATCAAATTTATACTCATACTCACACTCTTCATTCCTTTGAATTTGTTGAATTCCTTCATTTTTCTTATATTCATAACTTCTGAATCGTTGTGACTGGTGTTCTAAAAAGAAAAAAGAAAGTTTACATTTGATATTTGATCTCATTATGCGTACATTTACATTTAATTCAAGAACAAGAGAAATCCCTATTCTTAAAAAAACACTATGCTGTTATGTAAAAAAATTTTAAGTTCAAACTTTCGATCGAAAAAGTCTTTTAACTCAATGAACTATTGAAAAGAGATTACGAATGTACTAACCTAGTTCAATTTTTTATGTATCAATTGATACATATAGACTATTAATTATATAATAGAAACCTTTTTCAGCAATCTCATTTTGTTTTTAACCAAAACTGTTCTTATTTTCAACTAGACATATGATGTCACTCGACAATTGTGATTTTTCTGTGCGTACATATAGTATAACAGACTTGGAACTGATTAAATTTTTCTTATTCGAGCTGGTCGCTTGAAATTCGTGACTTAACTGATGAAAAAATGGGTTTATGTAATCTATCAAGTAAACAACTAGTTCTTTCGAGAAAAAGTTGATTACTATAGTTCCATGAAGGCATACAATGTGATATGCATAGAACTCTTGAAGTTTCTAATAGTAACAATTTCAATTTTTGTCTATCACGATCCATATATGCCAATACTAAGAATAAAGAAAAAATTCTTTCAAAATTTTTAATTCAAAAACTGATATTAAATAACATCTCTGTTTTGTTTTACTTGACTTTTTCAAAGAATATATGGTTTCTTTACAAAAATGGATTATGTTTGATCTTTTCATATTTGAAATCATTATTTGGTACAATTGAAATACTTCTCTATTCAGATGAGGCTACTACTCTCGATAGAAAAATAAAATGAACCACGAAGTTCAATTTTTATACTAGACGTCTTAATATCTAGATATTTTCTCTGCTGCTTGAAGTTACCAGATATTATAATTTTCACAAATATTTTCTGATATTTTTGTAATGAATAAATAACCTATAAAACTATCAGCCGTTGAGAGCTTCTGAGAGCGGATTCAAGATAATCCAGAAAATTGACTTCGAGACTTCGAGACATCGAGGTGAAAAACCTTACTTTAGATAGATTTTTGATTTCTAATGGATAGCTAGTTTTTTGTGACCATAATCAATTCATTTAGCATGATCTAAGGATCTTATTGTACTATGATAAAGCATGATTTCAACTTTGAAAGCTAAGGTTTTGATGGCGAGTAGAATTTTTTTTTGTCGAAAATTTTTAGACTGATATTTCTATATCGTAGAAACCATGAAAATTGATAAAAACGAGCAAAATAGACTAGCTTCAGTGGCCCAAAAGTTGGAAAAAAATGGCTAGTGTAATTTCCAGCCGGTAGTATATTATTTCAATCAGTGTTTTATCCATGGTTTTTTCTTCGGAGGGACAATTCGAAATTTCGAGAGAGCGAAAAATTTTTTCAGGAGGGGGGGGGCAAGCCATATAGTTCGTCGTGCGATGATCGCAAGCCTCGAGGGGGCAAACTCGATTTTCAGAGCACCGCTCCCTCAGGCATCCCTCTGGATAAAACACTGATTTCAATTATAACAAAAGGCATCTATTAGGTTTTGACTACAGAACGCGATATATGTAGGCTTGCAGAGATAGACCTCATCGATCTAATGGTACATGTGCTATCACTTTCTAGTGTATACCGTTGGTATGTCAATAGATGACATCACGGTGATGGTAGAATGTGACGAACATGAATCCATCTATTGGCATACCAAAAGTACGCGCCGCAATCTGTTAATACATACACCATTAGATAAGGAAGTCTATCTTTACAGGCCGGCATATATCCCGTTCTATAGTCAAAATCTGATGGTCACCTTTTTGGGGAATATGAGACGATCTATAGGTCTCTCAAAGTAGGTTTTTTTCCTTTTATTAAAAACTGAAAATACCTTAGAACTTTTCGCAGTAATGTTTAGAATAAAAAATTTCTCCAGACAATTAACAAGATTTTTCATTTAGTATATCAAAGAAAAGAAAATATTTGGAATAAATATTGTTTTTATTGAAAGAAAAGTATTTAGTTTTAAGAAGAAGAACTACAATTATATACATAAGATACAAATATAAAGCTTTTGTTTTTGTTTTTTTTTGAAAAAAAAATCACAATTACGTTTACAACGAATTTATAGAAAAAAAAAACGAGACTCGGTGTTCTAAATTCTTTTATTTCAAAATGTCATTTATTTACTCTATGCTGAGCTAATTTTAATGTGTCATTTCCAATCGCTGGTATGGTACGTTCGACACGAATAATTTTTACCGGTTTACTTTCATTAAGAACATTATCGTTTTCACCATTTATTTCTTCAATAACAACAAAATTTTCATTGACATGATAATTTGATCGTATTTTTTTATATGTTGGTTCTTGTGCGTGAACCATTGATGAAGATTCATCAATAAATGATCGTTTTAAATTATAATTATCATTATGTATTTTTTCAATGAATTGTTCAGAATTAAGTTTTTTATTCATATATTTTTCAACTGTATTTGGATATGTATAACCAGGTGCAGCTGTTTGTTGTTGAAATGTTGATTGATATTTATTTTTTGATGGTAAATATGGTCCATGATGATGATGATGATTATCATGTTCATCAATTGAAAGAAGTACACGAGATTTATAATTATCAGTAACATAATTTGAATGAGTAGATTCTTGTTGTTCAAGTAAAGATTTTCGTGATGATGTAAATGCAGATTGATAATTACTTGATGGTAGGAGTGCATTTTCTAATGATAATGATCTATCTTCGTTTAATGATTTATTTGTTACAGGTGCCCAAATACCAAAAACAACGGCAAAAAATACTGCAAAAACCTAATATAAATAAAAGAAATGAATTATTTAATTGTTTTTTAAAGAAAATAATTTTACCATTAAAGCTGTACTAGGTCCAGGCAATCCTTTGTTAATCATTGATCGAAGTAAATCTCGTTCTTGTGCTAATTTTCTAAATAAATCAAAAAATTAATATGTCGAAAGATTATTAGAAAAAATAAATCATATGAGAACGAGAAATTTTATCTATAAATCAGAACCGAAAGTCTAGATTTTGTGCAATATGATTCAAAAGGAATGTTGAAGTATAGGAGAAAAAAATTTGAACTATCATCTCCCGCACGGATGTAATCATGGAAATGTCATTTTTCTAGTCTTACTAGCACCTCCTTGTAGAGCCTTTTTTTTTCGAGTTAGACAATATTTTATATTATTTAAATATCTTACTTTTGATCTTTTTCTATAGTTGCCATGCGTTCTTTGAGCGCATTATTTTCATCAACATATTTGGTAATTTGTTTTTCAAGTGCATCAACATATTCTTTTTTCTTTCGACGACTTTCTTGTGCTGAAATCTAAAAAGAAAACAAACAAAAAAAATTTTTTTTTTTATTTGTTTTATGGTGTTTTTTTCTTTCTTAATTACTTTATTTTTAATTTTTCGTCGAATTTTTTTTAAAATTTTTTCTTCAGTTTTATTTAATGGTAATTTTGTTGGAACTTGATAACCTTCTTGTTTAATTAATTTTAATTCTTCATTAGTTAAAACTAATGGACCTGTGCTAGGTAAATTCTAAAAAATAAAATATAAAACATAAAAATGAATTTTCTTTTTTAATTTGTTAAATTTACATCAAAATTTGTTAACATTTTTGAATAAGCATTATCTGAACTATCTGGTGAATTTGAACTTGTTTCATCAGGTGATTCACTTGAAGTTGATGGTGTTAATGGTAGAATATCTTCCATTGGATAATCATTTATTGTTGATGATGAAGGATCCAATTGTAAATTATATATTTCAGTTGGTACCGTTGTTGTCCATGGTACAGATTCTATTCGTAATGAATTACCATTTGCAGTTTTATTCGATGTTTGAATAAGAATAATAGGTGTTTTAGTTAATTGATTTATATTAGTTGTTGTTATAGTAATAGGTCGTGTTGTTGGTACTGGTTCCATGGGGTCAGTACCAATTTCACGTGTCGTTGGTTCAGATTCAAATGATGTTAATGGAAGATCAATCGATTGTTCTATAAACAATGATGGTTCGGATGATAAAAAATCATTTAAAAATGCGTCAAAAGCAACAGGATCAAATTGATCTTCTGAATATTCTGAAAAAAAAGAAATAATAAATAATAAATATTACAACAACAACAGCAAAAAAGAAACCTATTGAATATATTAACCTGCATTATCTATTGTATTCAATATTGGACTTATCGATAATGGATCGTTATTAAAATCACTAAGCGTAACTTCATTAGTAAAAAGTAAACCATTTGATGTTGGTGACTTTGGGTCACCAAATAGAATATCATACGGATCACAAACAGTTTCCATCATCATTTTGATAGATTTGAATATATGCGCCTTAAATTTAAAGTTTATATATATGATTCACTTTAATCAACAAATAGAAGATAGTTGATAACGATAAAGAATTTTTTGAAAGCATTATTCATAAGAATTGTTTCTTAATTTTAATTTACATATGTTGAGTATCTATTAATTTTCTTTTTAATGCTCGAGTGAAACATAAATGAATTCATTATCTTTTATTTTATTTTATTTATTGTTTTTTTTTTTTTTTTGAGTATTTTTTGCTTCGTCTGAAAGATGCAAAACTTACCTTATATACGAATAAAAAAGAAAGCAGCTACACCACTGAGCACAATCAGCCAAATGTGGTTGTCGTCAAACTGTAGTGACGTGTCGCGTCTACGATGCGTAAGTCGATTTCTCTTTGCCACGTTGGCAACAACTATTCATTGTAGCGCATATATCGTGACTCATCGCTGTTCTGCTTCCTATGACTCTATGGATAATGCAATGTACGCCATATGAATCAACAGGAATTTCATCATCAATACTCAATACTGCTTTTCGTATAGTAACCGTTGACGTTATCGACAAAGTATTGTCAATATTTTTGTTTTTTATTGCACCAATAACAATATTAACATGAAAATTTTCAGATAAAAGTAATAGATAACTAATATAATTTGAATATTACGTAAAACTACATTAGTCATCATTAAAAAAATAAAATGTAGAAACAAAAAAGAAAAAACCAAAATTCTTATCATGATCAGTAAATAAAACCACCAAGAAAAACAAAATTTTCAAGATGACTAACTCAGAGTATTAAGTCAATTCATAGTTTTAAACTATTTCTACTATATCAGACGTAGAATAGATACCGGTTATCGATTGGTCCGATTTAGTTTGGACTACTCAGACTGGTTTCATCTGTGTACCGAAATTGATTATCGAAATATTTCATAAAACATATTTCTCAAAAATACTTTTTTATTAATTTAGAAAAAAAAACACGAGTTGAAAAAAACAAACTTTCATTGTAAAATAGGTCGTACATTGACAAATGATGATAAAGATTTCTGACGAGATTCATATTGATAACAATTAGCTTTCATTGTATGCATCCATTCACATTGTTCAGTTTCATTAATATTCATAGTACAATATTCATTTGTACATAAATCACAAGAAAAATTTTTCTTAAATGATATACTATATCGTATTATAGTTTCACACATTGTACCACTTAATAGACAACATCGACATTCACATATACCATTATCAATAGGACTATTGTCAATAATAACAGTAGCTAATTCATTTGTATGAATTTCACGTGTAAGAAAAATATGAGCCCAATATGAAACAATAAGTAAAAAAAATAATCCAATAAAAAATGATCTCATAGTTAATTTTGTCTTGGTTAATATGAAATACTACAATAATAGCTTACTAGTACAGTTGACTGGCAAAAAATAGGCATATGATCATTTATGATAATTAATATATAAAGCGTACTACACAAACAAAAAAGTAACCATATGGACGAATGTTATACACCATTGCTTCTGTCTTGTTTTTGTTGTTCTCTGTATCCTTGCATGAATATTTAGTATATAGTACTACATACAATACTTAATCATGATTCAATTATAGAATATCTGCTAAATATGAAAATAAATATTTCATCTACGAACTTGTAAAAATCATTGTATTACTATTAAAAGTTTCAACAACAAAACAAAATGAAAGTCGAATTATTTGAATATTTTTAATAATAAATACTAAAATAAGTTTATAGAGAATTCATATTGAACACTTTTATTATACAGTATTAATATTTTCATTGAATTAGATTATTTCAAGAATGAAATATATATTTTTTTTTTGATAATTATAAAATCAAAATTTCTTTTACAGTTCATATAGAAAAGTTTATTTAACAATGAGAACAGTGATAAATAGTTCGATGCGGATTACAAACAGATTATCTTTAATTGATTGGTAAAAATTGAAAAGATACAGCTGCTTGTCATTGTTGTATATTTATTCCTGTTTCTGTTTGGATTTATTGAAAATTATAATTCGTTTTTCATTTTTGTTTTACCTTGAATTAGTGTCGTAATGATTGATGAGTATCAAATTATGTCAAATTAGAATCAGTTCGACTTGTGAATATAATAATCTCGAAAATGATATATCAGTTGTCTTCAACAGACTCATCAAGTTTACTATCAGATTAGTCTTATTAATGCTATGACTTTTACATAGATGTTTGTACCAAAATATCTTCTATGTCATAATGAAAGTCAAATCTTGATATCATTTCGTATGCGCGAATTATTCAAAAAATTAAGAGGCATTTTTTGAGAATTATCCTATATACGATGTATTGACCAAAATTAAAATTCTTGATTTTTTTAAAATATAGATTTGAGAGGTCATCATCTAAAACCGTCAAAATCAAATGTTTAGCTCATGTTAATGTTTTATAGTAAAGTTAGCTTTGATCCACTTTACAGCGCCCTCTACGTACTATCAAGATATAGTGATAAATTTTCTTATAAGTATCTATTAAAGTTATATATCTACAAGTCACAGAGTTTTATCATGCAATATATCAAAGGAGAGATCATCGAAAGCTGAAAAAAATGAGCTATTTAAAATATTGTGAAAAATATCATGAGTTAATAGTCTATAATGTCCGTTTTTGATAGTACAGGATAAGTCATAACTAGCACTACAATGAAAACATCTCCAGTTCGATTTGCTCGAATGGGTTGATGGTAAAAATTTATTTAAAATTTTCTTTATCATTACGGATAACGAAGACAAATACTATAGTGCAGTTATATTTTTGTCCTTGCTAAAGAAATTTAACCTATCATCAAGTAAGAAAAATACATACGCAGCATCAGATCGATAATTTACATTTGTCATCGAAAATAATAATAATAATAATAAGTCAAAACGAATTATATTAATGTATATAAAGCAAAATTTTCAAAATTAATTGTCAATTTAAATGCTGAAATTTATACCCCATAAGTAAAACGCATTATTACAACCTATCGGGCACTAGCTTTGCATAAACAACCAGTGTTCCATGTTTGAAAATTCGACATTTTCTGACTATTAACTTTATAACTAATTAGTTCTGAAAATTCGTTCTAACTATATCACTATAGTTTGTTTTAATTTCTTCATATTCTCTTCGATAACAACCGAAAATTATCTATGAAACACTAACACATCTATTTTTTTTACTTGATAACAAGTAAAATTGCTTTCATAATACCAACAATAATACTTGATAGTAGTATTTACTTACCTTTTGCTTATGACAGAAAAAAAGAACTTTGAATAAACTTCTACTACTAAAAACATCAGTCCATTTGATTGAATTGACGTGAAGATATTTCACTTTTTTTTGTAACATAGTGCTATTTACGACCCGTCCTTTATATCAATCTGCTTCTGTTTCGAAATCAAACGATGCTAAGTTGAATTTTCATTAAAAAAAAGTTTACTGTCAAGTCGATATAAAGAATTCTCATCTCGAAAATATTAAGAGTTTATTCTGGATAGAATTATATAGATAACGAATGCCCCATAAAAAAATCAAATAGTTTGATTTTCCATTTCTGAAGACATCATTCTAATCTCGTTTAGTAGAGAATTTTTCGCTTTACAAAAATGTACACTTGGTTTTCTGTTTCATTATCCAAGTGAAATCTTCTGCGGACATGTAACAATTTCTGCAAGCTTGTGCTTATCAAGTTCGATGCTAAATGTAAAGTATTTAGCATCAATAAATAGAGAACTGTATGTTCTATACTTCCTAGATCTTTTCAAGGCTCGTAATGATATTATTCAGGTGCAAAAGGCTTGGAACTAGAACCTGATGGAATTTTGTTTTGAATACGCTTTCGAAAGTTACCGTGCTCTATGAACAATTTATCGTTATATCATTGGATGCAGAATTTAATTCTGAACAAAATGATGTAACGTTATTTAAATTGAACAATGAAAATCTTTCGATTATCTATAAAGGCATAGAGTTGCTAGAAAGAGTCTTTTATGTCGTTTTTGAATTTGTACATGAAAAATTGTTCGTTCAATTGTTTTTTTTTAACATTACGAAACATCACTAGATACAGCATATTTCGAATTTTGACGCAAGTGTTACATAAACGTATTTTTAATAATTGTTTTTTTGTTTTCTGATAGTTGCAGTTCAATAACTGAATGGTTGTCAATTTTTTCGATTTTTCTGCAACAAGACAACAACTTATTTGAAGAACAAAGTCGACAATTTTGCAGAGCGAAAAATTCTCTATCGGATGAGTTTAGAATGATGTCTTCAAAGAAAAGAAAATCAAAGTGTCCTATTCTTTATGAACCATCTGTTAGTTTTTTTGAAAAAATGGAAAAAATTTCGATTTCCTCCTATATCCTTAAGAGGAGTTACGGGAATTTCGAAAAAAATAGCCATATGATTGAAGTTCATTATTAATAGTCATTTAGTGATGTGGGGTTGACATCTCTATATCATACGTTTGCCATTTATTCCTTTAATTCTTCATCAAAAGGATGCTCACTATACCAGTAAATTACAATTAATAATAATAATAAATTTCAATCATATGGTTATGATTAGTATTCCACGCTTTGTGAATATGAATGATTATTATCCGATTTCGTGAGAAATTTTTCTTTTTCAGTAGTCAAGGAGGTCGAAATGGGTTTTTTTTTTCGTTTGTTGAAATAACTGTCTATATAATTCTAGTCAGGATGAAGTGCTAATATCTTCAAGATGAGAATTCTTATAAATGAAGAACACTAAAAAGCATCTGAGATTGTTCTAGAGTGCACTATAAAGTTGATCGAAGTTAACTTTACTATAAAACATTGACATGAGTTAAACATTTAGTCTTGATAGTTTTATATGATGAATCTTTCAAATGCATATAAAAAATGGAAAATTTTAATTTTGACTAGTATTTCAGTTCCTTAGCCTCCTCGTGGATGCTCGCTTAATATGATAAAAAAAAGTCGTCTATTTATGGCGTAAGTACTTAGATTGGTTAATTTGAATGCTTGACTTTATTCTGAACCTTTAATCATATAGATGAAACAATATCAATTAAATACAAGAATCAATCCTTTAATTAATCTAGAATAAGTTACTCGTCTAAGGAGTGAATTAAAGCAAAACTTCCATTCTACTTTCAAGATTTTACTTCATACATTTTAAATCAATTGGTTTATGTAATCATCATTAATTCAAAAAAAAAGTATTATATCTATAACAATGGTTGAATGAACTCAAAACGTTTATTCCAAGTGAAAAGTCAGCAAAAACTCAGTAATATTAACATAAATATAATGGTTTGAGATATATAATTTGAAAGCAACTAAGTGTTACATAAACATATAGAAAGTTAATAGATTGAATTTCCTGAAACACCTCCGAACACCAGCTTATCTATACTTAAGCAGAAGTTGAGATTAATGAAACTCGGAATTCTACAGTTTTAAAAACAACTATATATAAGAAAAACTTCAAATACTGCTATTTACTTCGAATAAAAGCATAAGATAAGATTAAATTTCATAGAATTCAAGCTTGAATTCAAATAATATTTAGAACAAAAGACTTTATAATAGTCTAATGGAAATTCTCGTTAGTAATTGCTATAATAAAGAAATAGAATGATTCAATTGAACCATACGTAACTCTAAGAATTTTGTCACTTGAAAAAAAAGTCATTTCGTTGACATTTCCTGACCGGAGATGAAATCTTTCTAGATTGATATTATTATTAAAAATCTCAATTGTCAAACATTGAACACATTCTATTGAAAATTTTTCATGACATCATTCCACTTTTTTTTCCTTGATAAATCTAGTTCATTTCCATCTTTTTTTTTTGTTCTGATTATTTAATTCAAATATATTCAAATATTCATCTTTGTTATTGTTTTCCTTGATGTCCTGGTGTCGTTTATCTTCTTGTCGATCACATCTAACAAAAAAAAACAACATCAACTAATAACCGGATTTTGAATTATTTCATAAGACATCAATCAAATAAAGGAATACATTATTATCTAAAACCAAAACAAAAAGCTAATACAAATATTTTCTTTTTGTACATGTTCAGGCTATAGCGACCTCTAGAAAATCGAACGAATGGATAAAAATAAGAACCATTAAAAATGAAAAATAAAACGAAGTTCATATAATTTTTATTTCAAAATATATATCTTCTATCATGCAAATAAAACGACAACTGTCAATTTTATATTATGCTTTTATAAATATTCAAGAAGTATTTAACAATTATCAATTATTATGGACGATTTCATTAATTCAACGATTAATATATGTAATTCAAACAAAAACATTTTCAACATCAATTATGGTAATCATATGCCATTTGATTTTCATGAAATCTATTTTAATACCAGATTGATAACAGATTTTAGTTACATGAAATCAACTAAATAAGAATAAAGATAAAAAAAAAACAACTTATTTGACAAACATACAGTTTTTCTTCATACGAGAGAGTATATAGATTTGGATAAACGAATATGTGCATGTGTTGACATTAAGCCTAATTACTTTAGCTTGTGTCTTAGTTACGATCAAAAGCACATACCACTGTCATCACGATTATTCGGCTTCTTTTTTGTCTCCTCAATGAATCTTCGAGTAGTTATGTTGCCTGAAGCGAATTTCACAGAAAGAAGAAAGAAAGAAAAAAAAAACCATGAGGTTTCCATCATTACATATCTATTTATCAGATCTTTATCTTTTCTTTTTATATTTATTGTAAAGTATCACACGTTTTACTCAAGCTTCATAATCCTTGGTTTTTTTTTTACTGATCCAATGTTTCCGATCAAAGTATGCGTACATGCAAAAAGATCGACTTGATGACGCAAATACTGTTGCCGATCAACACACTTAGCGACGGTCGAACGAACGAGCATATATATATATATATGCTGAATGTCTCAAGCTATCGGCATTCTACTATTATATTCGGTAGAAATCTAAACTTGAAAATACTTTTAGCGACATATTAGAGAGAGAGAAGAGAAACAGTCGTCAGACATTTTCTTTCTATCTCAAGCAGAACGAACGCTTGCACGCCCGTTATAATTCTTTTTTGCTCAATTATGAGCAGCACGACGCACAGATGTCTGTGTATAGAGTAAAGAAAAATGGAAAAGCGACAGAAGAAAAAGGAGAGCAAGAAAGAGAGACTTCTTCTCTCTCGTCTAACACTAATTGTTAATGTAGAAGACAGACGGCATAACTAGAACATCAGAAACAGAAAAGAGAAGCGAAGAAAAAGAAGAAGAAGAAGAAGAAAAAAAAGGAAGAAAGGCAAAGGAGAAGAAAATGCAATAGGTTTCCCACAGGCAAGCGAACAAGAAAAAATCTCGACAAATGCAAGTAACAGAATGGTAGTAGTAGTAGTAGTGATGGCTGCATCCATCGTGTGCATGTGTTGTTTGGCCGATTAAATTTGGTGTGCATAGGCAAGACAGAAAGAGAGAGAGAGGGAGAGCGAACGAACATATGGAGAAGAAAACTTATGCTTATTCTATAACTGCTATGGTAGCATCCCTCATCATAATCAATTCTGATCTGATATAAACGACGATAGAAGAAATCTCTTTCTTCGTATACGCTTGGCGCGTGTATATTCATTGTCCATATGCAATTTGTACCTTCCCATTTCTTTCTCGTTTTCTTTTTTTTTTCTTGCTCTCTTTTTACATCTGTACGTTGTATTGTAGAAGAAAATACATCTCGTTCCATTGTGTCTATTTCCTATATACTAGGATATTTTTTTTTTCTTTTTCTCTCTGTCCTATATTATTCCGTCGAGTTCGATATATTAATAGTGATGCATACAGATCAACTTGTTTTCTTGATTGAATAAATGAATGGCAATGAGTAGTCTTACAAACGATGTCATAGAAAGGTATAACAAAAAAAAAACAAAACAGAAAAGAAAAGAAGTGATAGTAGTTGCACTTGCAAAAATTAAATCGATTCCAGCATGAGTGAGATGTAAAATGACACATACTCGATCATTCTTCTCTCATCGGTTATCATATTTCTTTTTCTTTAATGACATATAATTTGGATTAGTAGACAAAAAAAAGTCGTTTGTAATATATGTCAAATTTTAAGTATATATCGGCCTGATTAGAAAGATCAAAGGAGACAGAAGAAAAAAATCTAATTAATGCTTAGAGTTTAAGTCTATGAAATAGGAAATCTTTGTTTTTTTTTCAGTTCAAATCCAATTATACATGATTCACAAATAATGGCATCAACAGAAACAACGGATTCTTATGTTCGATGTGTTCCATCATTACCAAGCAATCGTTTAACAATAGCAGATTTATTTGATGCACAAACGGGTGGTGGTAAACCAAAACTTGATCGTTTACGTGAACATCTTCTTGCTGAAGGACGTCTTCAAGAAGATGCTGCTCTAATGATAATTGAACGTGGTGAAGTTTTATTACGTGCAGAACATAATTTAATCGATTTAGAAGCACCAATAACTGGTAAAATTTAATTGATTCAAAAAAACAAAAAGCGAATATTTGCTTTCTAGTTTGTGGTGATATTCATGGACAATTTTATGATCTTATGAAATTGATTGAAGTTGGTGGTATGTAATGAGCATTAAAAAAATTTTCATCACGTATTTCCTCTTTTGTTTTACATATCAAAAAAAAAAAAAGAAAAATAGCATTGACTGCATGCATCAGGTTAAATCAATAAAAAAAAATTCAATGAAAATAATTATAATAGAAAAAGGTTGGAAATGTATTTCCATTATTCTTTCCGGGAAATTGACGGGAACAAAAAAAAAGGCTTTTTTTTTTTTTGAAAGAAAAGAATGTTTTTCTTTAAAAGGTCCACCAGCAACAACACGTTATTTATTTATGGGTGATTATGTTGATCGTGGTTATTTTTCTATTGAATGTGTTTTATACCTATGGGCACTTAAAATTCATTATCCGACAACATTCTTTCTTCTTCGTGGTAATCACGAATGTCGACATTTAACGGAATATTTTACATTTAAAAGTGAATGTAAGATCTGAAAAAAAAAAAATTAAAAAATTTTCTAAAGGAATTTTTTTTTTTTTGTTTAGGTAAAATTAAATACACTGAACGTGTTTATGATGCTTGTATGCGTGCATTTGATTGTTTACCATTAGCTGCACTTATTGATAAACAATTTTTTTGTGTTCATGGTAAGTTTAATATTAAATGGAAGTTCTATTTTGTATATGCATTCTCTGTTATTGAACTATGTCATTTATTGATTATCGTAGGTCATAGATAATAAACTAAAGATTTGCGCACATTCTTGTCGACTGCTCTTGAAAATAATCTGATTTTTATGACTTTCATTCCATTCGATATAATCAAAAGGCTGATTAAGTTATTATTAGATTAATATCATATGTATAGATTTAACAAACTTTTAAATAAAAAATACACGATTATGAAAAAGATCAATAGAATGTTTAAAATAATAAAATTAAGTTTTATCTTGTTTACGGATCATTGAATAGACGACTACGTATTCAAATAGTCATAAATCAATAGAATTTAGAGAGGAAAAAAACATAATAATTTTATTAAGGCTTTCCTTCCCTTGAATAATGTCCCTTTTAAACTAATGCAGTTCGACCAGTTTGTTGGATTATTATTAATCGATTCATGGGAATGGCTTCAAAAAAAAAACATTCATTTTCTTTTTTTTTACAAATCTCCGAGAACAAACATTATATTATACTCGTTTACATTTATTAGGTTTCTCAAAGATGAATATGTGATATTTCTATATATAGCGACAAAAAAAAAGTAATTCCCTCATCAACTGATTGCTATACTCCAAATCTTGAATTCTCTCATTCACGAGGGAACCTCTTCACATATTCCCTTCCGATTTTAATGATTTTTTTTTTTTTGTCTATAGATACTTCATAATATTCTGATAAAAAGCTCACAAAAGGATTTGTGTTCCTATTGATATTTGATTAAACTATCGAATGTTTTTTAGAGATTTCTGGTTTTCGGAAAACTCGAATTTTGATCTAAAACTGAAAACTTAATGAGAAAGTCTCAAATCTCGAAGAGATTTTATTTAAAACTTTTGAATTTTTTTTTAAATAGAAGCTAGTATAGTTAAATTCTCTAATATGCATAAAGTTTCAGATCAAAATTTAAGCTTTCAGAAAACCTGAAGCCTCGAGAAAAAGAAATTCTATAACTCAGTTAAATCCCAATAGGAATCCAAACCTTTTATGGTTTTTATTAGAACACTATACAATAAAAAGGAATCATTGAAATGGAAAGAAAGCAAGTGAATAGATTCTTTCGCTAGTTTTCTTTTTTTTGGGATAAATCTTCAAACCTAAAGGAGACACACAGTCTGTTCAAATTACACTTCACAGTTTTATGTCCTACAAAAAAAAGTTGTTATTTCAGAAATTTTAGATTATTATTTGAAAAAAAAATCACTTTATGTAGTTGAAAGTTGATTGCAAGTAGATATTTATCATGCGAAAAATACCTCCTAATAATGAGTACTTTTGGCCAGTTCCAATGAGGCTCATATTAGAGAGATTTTACTGTACTTCTATAAATACATGATCATTTTTTTGAGAGTTTTTGCCCGCATAAAAAAAAGTAAGAACTTCAGCAAAAAAAGAACTCTACTATCAGAGTTCATCGGGTCCAGAATTTTTGGATCCGGACGGCTCTATCTGGTGCAATCTGACATGTTCTTTCAAATACAAAAAAAGAACTACATATATACAATGAGAGCCCATGGAGAATTTCCGATTAACGAATGAGCTATATTTAACCCTTGTTTAATGAATACCTCCCGGAAACTTCACTGAAAATTTTTAGCATAGCCTCTCCAATATATCCTGAAAATTTCATACGATTTAATTGTACTTGCTTCAAGAATGGCTTAACCTTCTATGTAATAAATCGCTGAAACTATCATATTATTGATTCACTTTTAATAAACTTCTCATACAAGCAAAAAATTGAAATCTTTGGGTTTTCTTTGTAGGTGGTCTTTCACCTGAAATTCATACATTAGATGATATAAAAAAATTAGATCGTTTTAAAGAACCTCCACCATATGGTGCAATGTGTGATTTATTATGGAGTGATCCAATTGAAGATTATGGTCATGAAAAATCTTATGATGAAAAATATTTATTTAATGCAACACGTGGTTGTTCATATTTTTATACATTTAAAGCAGTTAATGATTTTCTTGCACGTAATTCATTATTAACTGTTATACGTGCACATGAAGCACAAGATGTTGGATATCGTATGTATCGTAAATGTCCACAAAGTGGTTTTCCATCATTAATGACAATATTTTCTGCACCAAATTATCTTGATGTTTATCAAAATAAAGCAGCTATACTTAAATATGATACAAATATTGTTAATATAAGACAATTTAATTCATCACCACATCCATATTGGTTACCAAATTTTATGAATGTATTTACATGGTCATTACCATTTGTTGGTGAAAAAGTAACAGAAATGTTAATTAATATGTTAAATATATGTAGTGAAGAAGAACTTATACAAAATTTATCAGATGAACAACAAAATGATAATGATAATGCATTTCGTCGTGAAGCTATACGTTCAAAAATACGTGCTGTTGGAAAAATGGCTAAAGTTTATGCATCATTACGTGAAGCTAGTGAAAATGTTATTAATTTAAAAGGTTTAACACCTGTATCACCATCATCATCAACATCAAGTCTTAATGAACTTGTTGATGATGAAAAGGATTTAACAGAACATAGAAAAGTACCAACAGATTTTTCATTTTCACAAGCTAAAACATTTGATCAAATAAATGAACGTATGCCACCATGGACAGATACTGAACGACAACAACGTTTAATAAATAAAAATCAAACAACAATAGATAATGATTCAATTATACATAATGTTGATAGTGAAGAAGAACAAATAGAATTAACAAATGACAGAGAATCAATTACACATACACCTATTCTTGTTATACAAAAAGAAGATGAAAAAATTATTAATGGACTTGATGAGTATGTCATATAAGAAAGAAAGAAAAAAACATAAAATTCCAAAAAAAAAAATGAAAAACAATTTTAAATATAAAACAATTGTTAGAATTTATTTGATTAGAAGAAAAAAATATTTAATTGTTTTTTCATAGAATTTTTCAAATAATTTTTATTTTTGAAATATAATAAATCCAATTTTAAATAATAGATATTCTTTAATTAAAAAAAAAAATTAGAAGCAATTTTGTCTTTGACATTTTTAATAATAAAAATTATTCTCAAACTATTATATATTTAGTCTTGAATCAACAACAGTAACATCTCAATCTTCTTCATCGCCTACTTCAATAGTCGAAACCAAACCTGATTTATCCTCAACAACTGTCAAACCTAACCCCGGTGATAATAATAACGATCTTGAACATATTGAACTAAAATTTATTAAAAATTCTGATGAACAATCAATAACAACTACTCAAAAATCATCTATAAATAATAAAAATTCGTCTAATAATAATAATAATAATCCACAGTCAACAACAACAACAACAACAGCAAGTGGTTTTTCATTAAAAAATCCTGTGAGTTCATTTCGTTCATGGGTATCAAATAAAAAATCATCAAAAGAAGATTCATTATCAAATGAACAATCAACAAATACAACATATAAAAAAATTGATACATCACCAACACCACGTAAAACTTCAATTGAATTGGATTCAACAAAACGAAATCGAACTAATTCAGCATCAGCGACAACAATTAATAGTCATGATCAAGATATACAAATAAATCCAATATCACCAACAAATTCACAACGTGTTAAAAAAAAATCATCATTTTCATTACGTAGTAATAATCCAATATCATTACTTAAACGTACAACACCTGAAACAACAAATAATACGAATGAAATTGAATCAACTGAACAAACAGGAACAGGAACTACTGGTCCATTTGGTTATTTAAAAAATCTTGTACGAGGCGAAAAGCAGCAGCAGTAGTTATTTATTTAATTCAATTTTGTTCGTTGTTCTTTTCTTTTTTGTATATATAAATAAAAATAAAAAAAAGAAGTACAAAAATTAAATCTCAAAATCTTTAAGTGAAATATAATAACTATTTGAAAATTGATCTTCTTTATTTATATTTATTTTACCTTTGAAAATCATTAATCATTAACTTTTAGTATCAAAATATCACTTAAAAAATTAATTGATATGTCATTTTGTTTTTTTTTTTGATTTATTCTTTTAGATGTCAACAAATAAAAATGAAGAAAAATTATCTTCAATAAATAATGATGATGAAATGGATCGTTTGGCACGTCAAATGCTTCTCGAAGAAGCTAAAAGAAATAAAATACGTGCACAAACACAAGGTGCATTAGGATGGCAAAAACCAACATTAGTTACAAATAGAAAATTTTTACGTAATACACTTATTTCAAATGCTGTACATAATATTAATAAAAATGAACAAGAAAAACAACAACGAATAAAATCTATGATGTATAAAAAACAAGATGATTATAAATATGAACGAAAACGATCAATTACACCACCAAGAAAAAAACATGATTATAATGATAATGAATTATCATCAAAACGAATGAAAAAAGATAAATAATGTTTTTGTTTTTTTTTCTTTCTCATGAATTATTTTGAAATATATATATATTAACTAAGATATATTGTCTATATGTTTTATTCATTTTGTAACATATAAAAGTAAACACTAGAATCTTTTTCAATAATTACGAACTATTGTGAGAGAGCGAATAAATTTAATTATGTAATTGAAATATTTTTTTCTTGTTGTAGAAATAATCTTATATAGATATATATAGCAATTTATTTATTTTTTCTGCAAAGATGATATAGAATTTAATAATGATAGTAGTTTTCTGTGAAATATTGTTAACATGCTCATGAAATGACACATTTTGTTAAGATTATATTGTATAAATCTCTAAAGTATTATTCCAAGGTTAGATAATATCTATTCATTAGAGATCACGCAATCGCTTGAGAAGATATCGTTAATAATAGAATATCTAATGAGCTTCTAGAGTGAGCAGCTCAAGCAATTGAGCACAAGAACTCTGCGTTAGGCTGATCTTCTGTGCTCAGACCTACAGCTAAAGGGTGATTCAAAAGTCTTGGTTGTTCCTAGAAAAATTGTTCGTTCTTCATTATGACAAATTCAAAAATGCTCAAAGTTGGAAGTCTAATCCCTTGTAACTAGAAGAATATGACCTTAAATTTTCAGATCCCTAGTCCTTATTATAGGGGAGATATATAGGTTCGTATGATAGAGAAGACTTTTTCCAGGTCCCAAAAAAAGTCAAAAAAGTTTTTTTCAAAAGAAATATCTAGAATTATTAGTTTTCACTATGAATACAATAACAAACAACAGAATATTTTACATTTTTATGCATCATTACAGCCTTTTTTTTTGTTGACTGAATAATCTTCTTTGTTGATTAAACATTGTAATCTTCTTGGTATTGAATTCATGAATTTTGAGCATATTTGTGTACTGATTGCTCTTCAGTCTCTATAACTTTATTTTTCAATATCGATTGGTTTTTACATTTTCAGGACATTAATATTTAGTAAACGCGATAGAATTAAAAAAAAACATCAAAAATTAAATGTCGAAAAAAAAAACAATTGCAAAATGAGAACTTGAAGAAAAGGATTTGTCGAAAATGATCATATGTTTTTACACATCCAATCATAGTTAAAGATATTTAAATAAACGTACTATAAACATCTAATTAATCTGAAGGTATAATTCGATTCGTTATAATTCTCTTAATATTTTCTCATTCAAATGTCTTTCTTTTTACTTTTTCTTTTATTCTCTTTATGTAAATCCCGCTAATCGGATTTTAGCACATGGATCAAAAAAATCTTCTCTATCATATGAATCTATATATCTCCCTATAATAATGACTAGAGATCTGAAATTTTAAATTAATATTCTTCTAGTTATAAGAGATTAGACTTCCAACTTTGAGCGTGTTTGAATTCGTAATAAGGAAAAACAAACAATTTTTCTAAGAACGACCAAGACTCTTGGAACACCCTTTAGTATTAACTGTAGGAAAGATATCGGACTATTGAGTCTGTTGCTAGGTGATCGAAAGGCAGGGGTATTCTTCTTCTTCCTATTTGTTAGAGACCTTTGTAAGATTCGAAGTTTTCGAAAAACTCGTGTTCATGAAATTTTTTCTTGACACTATTTCCAGTCGAATGTTTCATATACAGTAACTTGTAGGAAGAGGTTCAGAGTTTGTAGACTTTGTATCTCCGAGGTATGAACTTTGTCAAATATTCTTGTATTATTCACTATATTTTGAAAAGCTCATAACTCAGCTATTTCAAGTCTACAATTTCTGAAGCTCTTTCTACAAACTACTGTATCTGAGACATTCAAATAGAGAACACGATTGTTTCGAAAACATGAAGTCCTCTGACAAATAGTTATATTAAAAACTTAATAGCTCTATTAAATCTCAATAGGAACTCTAATTCAATTAGGATTTGCATTAGAATATTATGTAGCATCTATAAACAAAAAAATTGTTGAAATAGAAAGGAGACATCTCAGGAAGTTTCCTCATTAGTGGTATTTTTTTTTTTATAAAAATCAAGATAGAAAAAAATCGAAATCTCGAAAGTATAAACCATAAGAAATAGTTATACTATCGATTACTGCATTCTTTATTGTTCGTAAATTGGTTGAGGAAAAATAAATTAACAATATAGAAAATAAATCTTTTTAAGATATTTTTTTCAAGTCATTGTTAAAGAACAATTGTTTTTTTCTTCTCTCTTTTGTGCATCACTTCGAAAGATTCATCCAATCGTTAGTTAATTTAGTGAGATTGTTAATTTTGAAGACTTCCGAGAGTTTAACAGCCACTCGTTTTAAATCAGAAATAATAAATCATATTAATTTTTTACATTATAATGAAAGAAAAAAGAACATTTGACCTTAATAACGCATAAAATTTGATAAATATTCGTTATTTATTCAAAGAAAAAAAAAATAATAATCTCTTAATAATTCATTTTAATTTTTGCTTTCATTTGTATATTTTCTACATCTTCAATTAATTTAACAATTTTTTCATAATATCTTTCTTTAGCTAATTGTTTTCCATTACGTTTAGAAGTAATATTAACATTAATATATGTATAACCATGATCAACAAGCCATTTTAATCGTTGATAATTTCCTTGACTAATTAAACGTATTATATAAGCATCAATTTCTGATTTAGCTTTAACACGATTTGTTAATACACAATATTCTCTTAAATTTAATTTTTTATAATCAGGATGTCGAGCTGTTAAATCAACATTTTTATCAAGTAATAAATGTAAAAGATCATTTTTTGAATGATAATGAAGTGCTGTAACTAATGCATTATCATATTGACCTTTTATACTTGGATCAGCATGACGAAATAATAAAAATTTTGCTGCTTCATTTTGATTATATGTTATAGATGTTAATAAAGCTGTTGTTGAATATCCATTATCTTGTATTTGTTGTGTATTGATATCAATTTTCCAACGTGTTAAAAAATAGTCTAATAAACGTACTGAACCAAATTGTGCAGCATAAAATAAACCTTTTTTAGCTATAATATTTTCTCGTTTTTCATTATGTAAACGATGAATAAATGTTTCACAACGACGAATATCATTATATTTGAGTATACGAAAAAACCGTTGTTCATATGAAGGAAGTTTTGTCTGATATTGAATTAAATTAACAATATTATTATATTGTAATTCACATGCATATTCATAAGCATTTAAAGTTTTTTGAACAAGTTGACCTTCAGAAGAGTCAGTTGTTGGTACCATAATCTGATAAGAAAAAACAAATTTAGTTTTTTTTTTTTTTCTTGCTTAGAAATCGACAATAGCCTTGAAAAGAAGTATTTTCATTACTATTATTTTTGTTACAAACGCTAAATGTATTAAGTTTTTAGGCATTTTTGAAGTAAACATATATAGATCTTCAATGTTTAAACAAACATCATAGATGAACTATGATCCTTTATTTTTTGCTTCTTATTAATTAAATATCTCATTATATTTTAACTAAATATGAACAAATCTACATCATTTCTAGAGCTCGATTTTCCTATTTATCCTTGGCAACTGTTATTTTTCTTTTTTTGATTTTTTAATAATTGTTTACTAAGTAAACATTTTGTACTAATAATAAATAGACAGCAAAAAAAAACATTCGTTTACTTCTTCATTTCTTAATTGGAAAAATTCTTGATAATATCAACTTACAGAATATTTTTTATCTAATGGTACTTCCATGTCTAATAAAATTTTAACAAATGCTTCATTATTATGTTCAATAGCATAAAATAAAAGTGGTTTACTAACACCATCATTTAATTCATATTGAACAAGATCAAATTTATTTGCTAAATTTTCAAATCGTCGAATATGATCACCTTCAATTAATCGAATACATTCAACATATAATGTTGCATTATCAGGAGTATCAAATGTTGATTTATCATAATCATTTGTATCGTCCATTTTAAAATTGAAAATAATGTCAAAATATAAAATAACAAAATTCTATGATCCTTTCCCTCTCCTTGTTCTCTATTTAGTTGATTTTGTCTTCTAAGCAACGATTCTTTTTTTTTTTCTCTATTCGTTCTTCGTTAAAGAAAGAACTAAAGAAAAATAAAACATCCACACATATATGTTATGTCAATAAAAAAAAAAAAAAAAAGAAATATTTATTATTGTAGATATCAATGATAAAATGTATCATTTTGATATGTGGTCCACCAGCATGTCTTAAATCAACACTTATACAAATACTTCAATTACTATTTAATCATTATCAAATTTTAAATCTAGAATTTTTTTGTATAAAAAAATTTGATGAAATTTTCAATAGAAAAAAACAAGAAAATATATATAATTTCCTTTCATTTGATGATTTATTTTTTAATTATGAAAATGATATTATAGAAAATGAATCGAATTGGAAATTATATCGTTTATTAATTGCTAATGAAATTGAAAATTATATTTTATCACGTATAGAAAAAAATTCATTAATTAATTTAAAATATTCATCACAAATACTTAATCGTCTTTATGAATCATTAAAAAATTTACATCATAATAGTATTCTTATTATTGAAGATAATTTTTATTATTCAAGTATGCGTCATCGTTATCATCAAATAGCTCAACGAGCAGAAATTGGTTTTGCAATAATACATCTTTATTCAAATATAATTATTGCACTTGAACGAAATCAAAAACGTCATATATCTAAACGTGTTTCAAATATTTCAATAGAAAATATTTATTCAAAATATGATTTATCAAATGATGATTTAATAATTAATACAACAAATCAAGGTTTAACATGTGAACATTTACATCAAATTCTTCAACGTATTGAACAAGCTTGTAACAAACCAGAACAACAATTAAATTTAATTGATAATAATGAACAACGTCGTTTAGCAACAGAAATTAATCAACAAAATATAATTTATCAAATTGATCAAAAATTAAGAAAATTTATTTCAAAATATTTAAAAGAAGAATTTTTAAATAATGAAAAATTTCAAATAATAAATGAAAAAAAACTATATGCTGAAATGATTAATAATAAACGACAAATATTTTTAGAATTAATAAAACATAAATTAATTTTATTCAATAATAATGAAGATATAGAAAATTTATTTGAACAGTTTTTAAAAGAAAATATTTAATTATATGAATATATATGTATATTAATTGCAGTCAAATTATTTTCTTGTTAAACAATTTTTTTTTCTTAATAAAACGACAAGAGATAAACTCGAGCAACACAAAAAAGAAGTTTTAATTAAATATGCATTAGATTTTTATTCATTTAATAACAAGTAATGTTCATCGAGACTCGATCTTAGATTGGCGGGATAATGATATACAAATAGGCGCATCGAAATATAAATCTATTTCCAGTAAAGTACTAGATAAATGTAAGATATGATTTAACTAATCACAGCGACTCGTTTCACAAAACGTGAAGTTCAGTTTATATGTACAATGTTATTGTTTTTTTCTATAGAAATTTTTATCAAAATTTTTGATCGTTGCACTGTGGTAACTATATTTGCTTTTATTCTTTTACACTGTTCTTAAAATTTGATTACACGGTCACAAATAGCAATACAATGTTTTAGAGATTTTATGCTCGAGTGTTCAATATTTTAAATAAAAAAATGTGAAAGTCAGAACGACCCCAGTTTTTAGCGGCAGCTTCTTTTTTAAGGAGATTTTAATATTATATGGATTTGCATCCAGTTTGAATGTTTACAGGTCCGATAGTTAGAATCGCGGTGAATCTTCGGTCAATTTGAATACTAATGTTCAAGTACCCATTGTCACTCTACATAGTCATTCGTATCAAAGCTGATAGCTATGGTCATTTGGACCACAGGCACTAGATGGTAACTATGTTACAGACAGACACAGATGATTTTCCGTTTCTAGATCCTATCCTTTCAGTCTAAGGAAAATTAATCATGAGAATATTTAAAAAAAAATTTACTTATTGAACAGCATTATAATGATTATGACCAAAAATTTTATAGAATCTAGTAAACCCGATAATAATGAATATTTTATTTAGACTGATTGTAATGATATAAGAAGTTTATTTAAGTAATAATTGAACTGTTGATAAGTGATTCCATCATACTGTCCAATGAAGACGAATAAATCTGTGTCATTATTAGAATACAGAAATTATATGAAAAAAAAGAAGACATAATACGTTTGCAATGAATTCTAAAATACTTTTTAAGGAAAACTTCACCATATGTAAGACATTGAAGTGATATTATCATAATTTTCTAATCATTTGAAGAAAACTTATGAAAGTAGAGATTAAATGAATCCATAACGTTTTGATAGAATTTCAAACAAAACAGGAACAGAGCACTAAAATTATATGAACGTTCTATTGCTATTGTATGTTCTTTAGGAGAATGAAAATTGTTCGTTTTCGCATGTATACAAGCAAAGCATAAAAGAAACGAAGAGGATAGAAATAACAATATGCCCATGTTAAGTTCAAACTATATAACTAGAGAAATTTAGTGGCTATATTTTTTCTATATGTTACAAAAAAGATTACATGATTATTCAAAAAAAAAAAGACAATAATTTATTCTCATAATTATTGATCATCATGGTGACTTGAAAGATTTTTAAAATTCTCTATTGACAGTATTTCGAAAATTATTATTTAATTTTTGTCAAGAAATGTTTGGATTAGGTCTCATTTCGTCGAAAGTTTAATTGCTTCTCCTGTTTCATCAAAAAATAAAATTGCAATGAAAAGGAGAAGGGTAGGTTATTCTGTTTGACTAGATTTTTTTAAACATACTAATTCAAGATAATGCTTAATCGTTCTAAATGTTTTTTTTCAAAGACGTTTATTAGAGGGCAGTATTAAGTACATATGCAGACGAAAAGTTTTCTATGATTTTTTCATGTTGATAAAAAAAAATGAAATTATATCTTTCGTTCTTTAAATGTAATCTATTCATTTATTTTCTCTCCTAATAATGTTCTTCTTTGCAATAATTTTATTTAAATGCACCGAATTACTAAAAAATAACTTTTTTAAAGTGAAAATCACAAGTTTACATGTTTATTTTGAAAGTAACAATTTCATATTTCGTATGTCTATTAATCAATTTTCATTAGTTTTACAGATTTACTTCTTCTAGTTTCTTCTTAATGCCTTAAGGGTATCCTGTAATCCAAAATTTTTATTTTTTTATAGTCATTATATAGTCTGAAGTAGTATTTATCTACTGAGTACATTTTGAGATCGAAAAATTGTCTTTAAACGTTGAAACATCAAATTTACATGATGAAAAAAGCGAAAACTGTATATTGAAAAAAGTGCAGAAACACTTCCATTTCTTCGGCTTAGTATGTTCGATCAAGCTGAAACTTTTTTTCCATAATAGAAAAAGCTCTATATATACCACAGACAGTGTCTAGTGCCGGTAAAAAAATTTTCAGATCAATCAAACATAGCACTTTGTGGAAACTGGACCTATGTTTCGCCATTGGGATCCTAGTATCTCATGGAAAATAGCATTCGAGAACTTTTGCTCTACTCGTCAAGACCTATCTGTTCTGAAAATTTCTAATTCTTCTGATAAGATGTTCTTCAGAAAACTCGAAAAGGGAAGGGGCCCATATGATAACTATCGATCGGTATAAATGTGCGCTACACCGATGAATTTTTTTGAAAGTGTTGTATCCATTTGTATAAAGTCGTCTGAGTCCATAGAGCCCAAATCCGCTCTAGTTATGAGATAAATTTTTATTATAGGTGACGCTGCAAAAATTTTCATTAGTAAAATATATTTTAAAACTGTTTTCTTAGCGATTAACATAAATTCTTTCTAATAAATAATCCAAATTTGGGTAGAAGACACTTCCTATAATCATCTATAGCTGGAACCAAACGTTGTAAAAGCGCTACAGTAATATACCAGAAGTAGTGCAAACGAACGTGTGATATGGAAAAGAGATTCTTAAAAAACAAATAAGACATATGTTATCTTGAAAAGCTTGATTAAGAATTGAATACACATTATCAGTATTGCCAATTCGCTGAAATTGATCTAAGCAGTTTAGTATTAATAAAATCGTTTCAATTTTTCATAGCAAACAAAAATAGTCATGTATGCGACTAAGTATTTTAAAAACATTATTGAAAAAGAAAAAAAACAATTCTGTTAGTAAGAAGAAAAAAACACCATGGAAACATAATACCATAAATTATCATTTTTTAATTTGTATAACCATTCATTTTATGGTTTTGAAAATATTCAGTCTAAAATTTAAAAAAACAATAAAATTGAAACAAAAATCGATAGTTATAACTTACATAAAGTTGTTGGATAGATCTATTCATATCTTCTTTATTTTTTTCAATAGAATTATCATTTCTAAGAAATTTTTCATAATAACGTCGATGATTTTTATCAATAGATTTTAAATATATATCATCCGATTTTAATGTTTCAATGGGTTGTAATGGTATAAAAGGTACTTTAAAAAAAAAAGCAAGGATCAAATTCTCATTCATTCTAGGATAATTATTCTCTACCTTTATGTTCATTTTTCTCTCGTTCTAATAATAATTTATCCATTAAATCTGGTGTTAATTCTATTCGTTCATAATCAAGTATATGACGTGCTCGTTTGATACTTTTTTGTATTTGTGCAAGTGTAAAACGAGATTCATGAACTTTACGACAAACAACACTATACATAGATGATGCTAATCCTGAACCATATGAAAATAATAGAATACGTCGATCATATAATTGTTCTTCATTTGATTGGCTAAAAAAGTTTTTTTCAAAACAAAAAAAAAGAAATTTAATTTAATTTAATAAAAAATTAAAACCTGCTAAGAAATGAAAATAAACTATAATAAACTGATGGTGTATACATATTTCCCATATTTTGTGAAAAATAAAGTCCAGGTAATGTTTTTTGTTCATATAATTCACGACTATGTTCAATAAGATCACGTTCAAGATCTTTATTATTTAATGATGAACGAATATCGAGATTTCTATTTTAAAAGTCATTTATTTTTATAAATAATCAAAATTTTAATCTTACTTATATTTCTCTATTAAAACATTTGGTATATATGAACAAGCACGAATAATATCATTTAAATATAATCTTGCTAAAGATTTTTGTGTGAGTTTAACATAAGGTGTATGAAAAAGAATTGCAGCAAATGTTGATAAATTTATTTCATGTATTGATAATGGATTTGATTGAGACTCTATATTCATTAGTGCTTTTTTACAATAGTGTGTATAACATGTATCAAGTGCTGACGTATAACATTGAACACTTAAATGACCATCAACAACGGGATATGGAGAACTTAGATCAGGTTTATAAAAATCATATACATGTGTCATATGTGATGAACGACAACCTAGATTAACAAAATTCAATATTAAATATTCAACTAAATATTTATACCAGGTTCAAAAACAATTGGAGCGTTCGGCCCAATAAGAAGTGCACAAGCACCAGCACCACCAGTTGGACGAGCATTTCCTTTTGCATAAACAGCTATATCACCCATAACAACAACTGCCTGAAATAAGCAAAATAAAAATAAAAACTTAATCAAATGGAAAAATTTTTTTGATTTACATATCGTCCATCCCAAAAACTTGATTCAATCCAATGAATAGCATTAAATAATGCAGCTGTTCCACCATAACATGCATTAATATTATCAACACCTTCAACATCTGTATTATCATAATCAACAAATAATTGCATAAGAACACTTTTAATTGATTTAGCTTTATCAACTAATGTTTCTGTTCCAACATCTAAACGACCTATTTGTTTTGGATGTAAACCAGTTTGATCAAGTAAACGTGATAAAACAGTTAAACATAATGAACATATATCTTCATGATCAGAACAAAGTGACATCCGTTGTTGTCCTAAACCAATTGTATATTTTCCTTTAGAAACGTTATCATATATTTCTAAGGATGATTGATCGACATAGAGTGATGGAATATAAAGTTCACAAGCAAGAATACCAATAGATGATGGATGATGTAAATAACCATTTCCATTCATTATTATTTTTTATTTCGTTGATAGAAGAAAATATGATAGAAAATAATATTTTGCTGTTCTACAATGAATAATGAAAAAAAAGCTGAAATATACGTATTTTCACTATAATTGAATAACAAACGAATGATTTATTTAGTATATACAACACGAACGCAAAAATAAATGTGTACTTTTATTTGTTATTAGTAACAAGTACGAATGATCGAATGACGCACCGTCATGACAATCACTATTTGGCTAATATTGCTATATTTAGGCTATTCTTCCTATGAATGACGTAGAACACGTGTATTTCAATGTCAAACAAATAAATAAAGGCAAACTATTGAGATTTAAGAAAAAAAAAGAAAGAAAAGAAAACTTGTATCTTATTTATAGAAATGATTAATCGATTGATAAATATAATACAAAGATAGACTCACTCTTTAATTCACATTTTAATTAATATTTTATTTGTAATTAAATTGAAAATAGAATATTTCAATTTGTTAGCATGAAATTTTATAATTTATTTAAAAAAAAGAAAAATCATCAGAATGTACAAGCACAAAATCAAGAGAATGAGAAATGAAAGAAAGTAAAGGTAAAAATTGAAAGAACAGAAAAAATTTGAGGACATATATGTTGTAGAGACTTACGTGTGTACTCATAAGAGATCACGCCATGTATATAACAATGATACATTCTTGAAGATAGTCGTACCATATATAGAAAAAAACAGGTCATCGAAAGAAGATCATACCATATTTAAGATAAAAAAAAATAAGTTTTTAGAAGGACAAAGTAATAACTGAGTTATCGGAGACAACTTCAATAACAGGTTTATTTAAATGTAAAAGTACAGCAAGCTTAAATACATTAAATGTTTTTTTTAAAAATTTTTAGTCTTTTTTTTGTCAGCTGCCTATGGGCATATAAGGTGCAAAAAAGCAATAATTTAGTTTTTTCCTTTGAATTTTTTTCGTAATATAAAAATTGAATCTAAGAGTAAAACAATTTTTATAAAATCAAGTTGCGAAAAACAATATAATCTCTCGTAACGAAAATTCATCTCCAGATGATAAATTGCTTTTCAGATGAGTCTTATCTCATTGGGCAGGGTCTATTGAGACTAGAAAAAGTCTAAAATAATTCATGCGCATGGGTCTTCCTTCTTGAGTTATAGCCATTTTACTGATTTTTTTCAACAAAATGCCGTTATTCCACTCCAGTCACCTTCAAAATCGACTTTTGACTTCAAACTTTGCACAAATAAAGTTCTCAATGAAACTATTATCCGTTTCAAAATAGAAGTGGGATGCGTATTTTTTGAATAACTTTTGCTAGGAGCAAGGTAGAGAGCTGTGGTTTTCACTTTTGGAAAGAGCAGATGAAAACGCATCGAATCATATAAGACAACGCCTTTTGACTCGGACTTTCAAACTTTTCGATTAACTTTGTAAAAAAATAAATGCCGTGAAAAACTCTATTTTTTCTGCATGAAAAAACTGAACAGCAGAATTTTTTTCACAGAAATTGCTAGCAATATCGACTCGAATTGTCGGATTGAATATCCGTCACATCCGCAGTATTAAAGCTTTATATAGTTTTGTAGATCTTCAATTGGGAGTTCTAATACACTCCTAAAAGTTCAAAATTCATTTTATCGACTCGGCTCGATGCGTTTGCCTTTAAAAAGTAGCCTCAGAAACCTATATAAAGCTTGTCGAAAATAATATGCATTATACGATTCGATGCATTTTGATCTCCTTTTTCCAATAGTGAAGCCTGGACTCTCTATCTATTTGCGTTCTTGACTTATTCAAAAATTACTCACCCCTCTTCTATTTTGAAACGGGCAATAGTTCATTGTGAAAATTTGAGATTTTTTAATATCTTCCATCCTGAAATACAAATATTGAAAATATTGTTATGCGAAAAAGCAAACTTTGTTCTTATACTCATATCTCAAGATAGGACATGCTAGAAAATCTGAAACGTTTACAATGTATTTGTTCCACTGAGAACTTTATTTGTGCAAAGTTTGAAGTCGAAAGCCAATTTTGAA
>CAJNOL010000397.1:0-146891 GCA_905250125.1 Rotaria sordida
GACGTTTTGTTGATGGTTTATCGCTACCTGGGATATCCACTAAACCACCGGGTGCTTTTGGTAAATCATTATTTGCCGATGGAATGGCTGTTGTTACACCACCGGATGGAAGAACAGGTGCCACTGCTTTAACTTTCGATCCAATCCATGCTAAATAAGTAAAAAAAAATTTTTTTTTTGTTTTGTTTTTTGAATCATAACTGTATTTGGCGCTAAATAATCAAAGCAGAAGTTAAACATGCAGTTTTTGACGAATACTGAATAGGGGCAATAAATAAACAAAAAAAAACAACAGAATTTTTACCTATCACCACAATGGCAAAAATAATGCCCACAACTCCCATTATGATCATCATCTAATAATCCCCGTTAGAGTTTATTGTTTGTTTTTCTATCATAAGCAAGAGTTAAAGCATTTCTTTCCTTACCTTCATATTTTTCCACCAATATTTTCGTTTTAATTTGCCTGCATGTTGTTCAAATTGAGCTGCATTATGTTGTAATTTATCTTAACAACAAAAAAATTATTACATAAATTTGTTTTTATTGAAAACAAAATAGAGAAATTTACCAGCTCGATCATCAAGAAGTGACAAATTTTTGTCACGTTCTAACACCTTATCAACATTTTGTCGCATGATATCAACAACTTCATCGACTTGAGCTTGCTGTTGAGCAAGTCGTTTCGAACCACCACCACCGGCAGCAGCTGGTGGAACGCCACTACCATTAGTTGTCCTACAAAAATAAAAATAATATCATATTCATTTTCTAAGAAATTATCTATATTCAATCGAATACTTACATGTTATTAATTAATTTAATTTAACAAGATAATTATACAAAAAAAAAAGAATCTAGAAAAAAATCTTTCAATAAAAAAAAAAAAGAAAGAGAGACAAACGATGAAGATGACATAATGTAAAATGTTACCCTTATTGATAGATATTGATTTTCTTTTTTTTGCACAGAACTACTAAGTTTAGAACGCAAAAAAAAGGTATGTGCGCATAATACATCCAAAACAAAAACAAATGACGTAAATGAATGAAAGATAAAATCATATCAACGGATGTGAACATGAGAGAATGTTTTAAAGCGCGGCATTAAATAAACAAACAAAGAAGAAGAACCATAAAAAAATCACGAAGAACAGACAAACGTGGATAGATTTTGTTTTTTTTTCTGTTGCGCAAGGAATGAAGATAAATAGAATAAGCATACAAGAATCAAACAACGTGCGATATATATATTCATATAGATATAAAATAGTGTCCGTGACAAAGAGTATTCTAAAATGAAAAAAAGAAAATTATAAATTAAATAATTTAATATTAAAACTCATAGAAATTTTTTTTACTTGGCTTGAATTTATTTTCCATTTTTATTGCTTTTAACCGATTGAGTAATAGCAACTATAGTAAAAAATATGAATTTTTTTTGAAATTATTTTATTTATATTTCTTACCAACAATGACAATGATTAGAACGATCTAAATAAAAAATTAATTTATACAAAAAAGAAATTGCATATTTATTCATTACTTACAATAACAATAATCAGAATGATCCACATCTAAATCAATAGATAAAAACAAATTATTTAAAAGAAGTTTTGTTTTTTTTTTGATAAATAATTAACAACAACAGCAATCACAAGAAAAAAAGTCTACCTTTATATTTTCACGTAACATTTTACGTTTTAAACTTTTTGATGTATAAAGAAAAATTTCCGATCCATGCATTAATTTGTCTGAATAATAAAAATTCTCTTACTCAAATCTTAACATTTATTTTCATTTTTCTAATTATCGTTTTCAAACAAATATCGAAAATCGAATCACTTACTTTGAGATTTTTCCACCAATATTTACGTTTTAATTTACTAGCATTTTGTGTAAATTGTGATGCACCAGTTTGTAAAATTTCTGAAAAATAATTTTTTTGTAGCGAAAATTAATAGAAACAAAAACAAAATCATATCATAAGCATAAACATAAAGAGCAGCATTAAAATTATATAGATCAATTTTTATTAAACTAACCTGCACGATTTTCAAGTGTACTTAATTTGGCATCACGTTCCAATACTTTATCAAGATTATCTTTCATAACATCAACGACCTGTACAAGACATGCATACATAAACAAATTTACATAAAGCAAACTATGTAAACTATGGGTCATGAATAAGTTCAATCTTGTTAGGCTAATTTAATATATTCAGAGAAAAACAATAAATACAAGAACAAACCTGATTCACATCAGCTTGAAGATTATCAAATCGTTTTGTTGATTGATATTGTGTTGCACGGGGTGGATTTTCATATGAAGATGCCCTTAAAAAAAAATCAATAGATTTACTAATCGTAAAATTTTTTATTCATTAATATTACTAACATTGCTTAATTAAGTTTTTTTTTGATTAGAATAATCTATAAACCTGAAAAACAACAATAACACGTCAAATCAAACATCCGGAAAACTAGTAAAGACAACGACGCCATATTGGCCTTGCTGTCATATTTCCTGCACAATAGGAGATTTTTATGGATTTAAGATACTAGCGACAAACAGAACAATTTTGTTAATAAAATCATTTGATAAAATCAATTGTAATATTAACCAATCATGGAAAAGAAAAAGACAAGTACTATTCTTTTGGCGAATTTTGATGGAAGAGAGCGAAAAAAAACCAAAGAGAATCGAATATTTTATTTTATTTTATTTTTTGGTATTATTTCAGATGTCTTCAATTAATTTATCTGATGATTTATTAAATAATTTTGAAGAATCAATTAAATCATTTATTGCCTTTCTTCTTCAAGATCCATGTACAGGTTCAAGTTCAGCTGTAGCATCTACTTCAACATCTGAACATAATTCAGCTTCTGTTGAGCAACATGTTCGTCGTATATATGAATCAGCAAATGAAATCGAATGTAATTTATTACAATTAAAAGCATTAGTTAATCGAACATTACCTGAAGAACAAATACTTGAAAGTATAACTGATTTACGAACAAATATTGAACGAAAAGAAACATTATTAAGAGAATTTAATCAATATTTAAATGATGCTATCGCAGATTTTAGTGTTGAAAATACAGAAAGTCTTAATGGTTTGCTTGATGAATTAAGTCGAGGTATAACAACAACATCGACTCTTACAAATGCTGATCTTGGTGATAATTTATCTCAAGCAACGACAGCAACAACAGCAAGTCAATCTTGTTAGTGATTAAATTTTTATTTTAAAAGACGTTTAAGATTATTCGACTTTTGGATCTTTAGAGTGAGAGAGAGAGAGAAAACAGTTCTTCTCCAACTTCTCAGTTTAAATAGGCACGATCGTAAACAATTGTATACAGAGAAATACAGAATGTGTACCGGCGCATGCGGATTTTATATTCTGAAATCTCGGATTAGAATTATTTAAACTATTTAGGGTGTTGAGTTTTTGCTATTCTAATGATTGAAAACATTCAAGTCTATAAAAATTCTTTTGAAAATTCTAATAATTTTTTTAATATATTTTCCTTTTCTCTTTCAGCACTTCTTGGTAATATGACACTTGCAAATCCTACTACGTCAGATTCTTCACAAGATTCTCTACGACCATTTTTAATTTAATTCAAAACAAAAGGACACAATTCGTTATAAACATTTTTTCTTTTATTAAAAATAAGATATAATCGAGAAAAGAGAATTATGTGATAGATGAACTTTGATATTTTCAGATAATTTCATTTAATCAATTATAGATCGATGTATTTTGCGTGATAGTTTAATTAAATGGATATATCAAAGAATTTTTTCAAATATAATTTTAATCCAGTTTTTATTCAAAGATGAAAACATTAAGTTTAAACCGAACAATAAATGGAGCTAGAGCTCTGTTCGATGGAATTATCATTGAAATATGTTGAAATAATATGTTAGCTATCAATTTCTTTACTTTATTTTTGTTATAAAATATTTTTTCCAGTTATTCTACTCATTTTAATGATATTTGGTTACAAGAAATTCTTACTAATAATGAAGATAATTATCAAATAAAGGTAAAAACAAAACGTAAATTTTTCATTTTAATTATTCATCTAAAATAAATTTTAGGCAAATAATCTAGATACAATTCTAAAATATATAATGGATTACTATTCTAAAGTATAGTTCATTCTTAAGTATTATTCTTAATTTTATGCTATTATTTGTAGACACTCAATCAATCTCTAGTTGGTTTTTAAATACCTACTTTGAAGATGATTGGTAAAAAATTAATTACATGGCCAATAATCTTTTACTTTCTTAGTATTATAGCTGAAAATATTGATGAAATTGAACTTAGTCGTCTTTTACAGCTTGTTTTGGGTTGTACTGTTAGTTGTGATTGAAAACAATTTTATATTGAAAATATTATGTCAATGAAAAAGTCGATTCAACTTATTCTTATGAATGCTATTTAAGAAGGGAATAGAAAATTGTTGAATTGAAATATAAATGATGTTCTTTTATGTTTTGTTAATGATAGAAGAAAATCAAGAACATAATCAAGTATATACTGAAATAGAAAATCAAGTAAAATTATGTTTTTTGATTAAGTTTTAATTAATAATAAAAAGATTATATTGGTTTTGTTTTAGTTAAAAACGTACATTAGAAGAACTTAATCAAATTGTTAAAGCTAAACGAGAAATGGAAGATCATTATCATGAACTTCATTTGCAGGTTTTATATAAACAAATCAATTAAAACAATCAGATAATCTTTTTAAGATATCTATACTTCAAGATGAAAAATCTAATTTAATACAAGAAACAAAACAACTAAATGAACGTATACAGGAATTTGAAAATGTTGCAGAAGCAGAGTAAATAAAAAATATTCATTTATACTACATTTTCTTTCTTGCGGTGATCATGATCAGAGCTCCTAATGGGCTGAATCTAGGAAACTCGATACATAGATTATCGATTTTGAAGTAAACCAATCCATGTTTTCTTCTCTAGAAAATTTTTGGCTCATGAGAGAAGTCTTCCAACTGATTAATTGCTTGTGAACCGGAAATATGTGCATCATGTAGATCCTAATAGGTTATGAATACCTAGAAAAGAGTCCGAGTATGTTTGAAATAGAACGTGGTGTGGATGCCAAATATCATAACTGTCGATACATACATGAATACTTTTTCGATTACGATAATACATGTTCACTTTTTTGATAATTCATTTTCTTCTTCATGTATTAGATTTCTTTATCATCATCTGTAGATGAATTTTCATTAAAACCGAATTTGTTTAGCAAAACAATATCGTTTTTCTACGTTTTTGATCTATTCTCAAATACAACAAATTGGTCAATCATGATCGAATCAGTTTACACTCTTATGGCAGTTTGAAAAAGTAAAAATATTTTGAAACATCGAGATCTTATTGATTATCGGATTGGGTCCGGATATGATACCATACTCGAAACACGAACTGACCCTGCAAGTTTGCATTTAGATCCATGATTCAGATATCAGACACCCGACCGGAGTTCAGGACACTGTAATAGAAGTGAAATATCAGATTGAACTTATTTTTAACCCTCAAATTCACTTCAATAAAACATCGATTGATAATGAAATTCTCATATTTCTTTTTTTATTTATATGTTTTAGAGAACATTTTATTCGTTTATAACATGAAAATAAAATGTTAAGATTACGTAAAAAAGAAGAGAATAATAATTAATTAACAAATGAATTTTGGTAACTCAACAGATTTTTCAATTATTCTATTCTTCACAATACAACACTATTATCAGAAAATACAAACTGAAAAAATTGATCTCAAAAAAAAAAAATCACTTAATCGAGTAATAACAAATCATGAAGAAGAATTAATACTAACAAAAAAATCAGATTGATGAATTATAAAAATGATTAAATGATGCTGGTAAATATTAAGATTTTCTTTTCTTTGTCTAAATACATGCATACATCTTTAGAAAAGCAATTAATAGAAAAAGAAACAATTGTATCAATAAAAACATCTGAAATAAATACAATCGAAGAATGTTATCAACAATATTTAGAAGAAGCTAAAATGATTTTACGTCACATAGATTCACGTAGTGCTAATGTAATAATTAATCAAGAATTACAATTCTTACGTAAAAAACGTCAGGAAAAAGATCGAAAATTAAAAGATCTTCAAGTACATGTTTGTTTTGTTTTATTAAAATAAATTTCTATTTTATAGAAAGAGTATGAATAAACAATAAGTCTCAAAGAAGGCCAAGAAAAATTATTTATAAGTGCATGGTATTCATTGATATGCTTCAGTGTTTATACCAAAAAAAACATTAAATTTTTAATTCTTAGACTAGTAAATTTCAACAACATGAATTTAAAAAACGACTAAAATCATATAAAATTTAATCATTTCTTCCTAATCAACATCGCATCATATCCATACATAAATAATTACTAATAAATCCATCCGATTCATAAACAAATGCAATAAACAACGGCAATTTAAAACCATAGTCTTTGTCATAAATACAGTGATTTTTATTAATTAATTATTTTTATTCCATTTCATTATGTGTAGCATGCATTAATCATTTAACTGAATATATATGTAATGATAAATGCTTTTTTTTTGTTTTTGTCATTATTAGAAAAAATAATAAAATATGAATTATTGTAGATGTTAAGATTTACATTTTATAAACAACTAAATTATATACGTTGTAGTCATGTTATTTTTCAACGTTTTCTATCAGCACAACCATCACCAAAAGCAAATCAAACAACTGCTCGACCTGTTGGTACAGGTTTAAGTACTGTACAAACATCAAGTAATCTTCCTGTACTTTACGAACCAAGTTTAATGTCACGTATTAAAATGAAATTTGGTTTACAAGCTGAATTACGTGAACCACAAAAAGTTTTATATCAAGCAGCAGCTATATCATATTATATGATTGCTTCATCAGTAGATTTTGATGGTATACAACGTGAACTTGATATGCCAGATGTTTTTGCATCATTTGGAAGAATTATATTTCTACATATTTGGTTTTTACTTGTTCGTTATATTCAATTAGGTAAGATATGAGATATATTTTTAGATTGTCAAATTCTATTCGTATAATTTTCTATGAAAATAATATTACCTATTATATTGGATGACTAATTAATAGTAACAAATAGTAATTCGAAGGTTTATGAAAAAGAAACTATATGGTATATGATAAGAATGATAATGATTGAAGTTTGTTTTTTTCTTCTTTTGTGTTTCGATCGATCATTCTGTTAGTACAAATAATTAATTGAAACAAAGGAAATAGTGCACAATAAAGGTTTTGTTGAATTTTAGGGAACTGTGAGTCCTTCTAAACCCGGATGTAGATCCACAAAAACATTGATCCTGTAGCTTTTTACTTGCTTGATCTCGTTTACATAATACAACTGAAAATTATAGTGTTACTATTAGTTTGACGAATTTTGTTTATCAATTAACTGTTCAATTTCCTTTTTTGTTAACATATTTCTCTTTTCAATTAAGTGAAAACTTTTAATTTCAAGTAATGAGAAAGTAAACAACAATAAATAACTGTATGTTGACTTTTTTCTGAGAGTAACCAAACAAATAGTTAGAGTCTTGATCCTTCACTTGTTCATGTACACAAAAGATGCCAAATATTGGTGAAAGAAAGTTCAGGACTGGATCCACAAAAACGTAGATTCACAGTTTCCTAGATCTTTGTAGGAAGAAAAAGTGCACTTATGTACTTTTGTTATTTTAGGTTCGTAATAGCAATGAATTATTTTCGAAAGAATCAAATCATTGGAGAATGTAGATAATTACATCTCTAAGTCAAATTTCTAAAAGCAAATCGTAATTTTATTATTTTGATAGAAATCAATGCAAAACAAAATTGATATTTTCGTTTGTGATGACCTTTTATTTATGAATGACTAAAATTTTTGACATTCAATTTTTATTTCTTTTTTCTTAGGTCCAACTGGTATATTTCTTCGTCGTCAATTAGCACGTACTATGTGGACAGATCTTGATTTACGTGCTCAACAAATTCTTCCTGGTCAAGGCAAAGTTCGTCGTAGTCAATTGGAAGAATTACGTGCAGAAATGAATGCATTTATGATAGCATTAGATGAAGGTCTTGTGGATGATGATACAGTATTAGCTGCTGCTATATGGAGACATTTTCGTCATTTTCAACCTACTCGTCTTGAAAGTCTTGTTACACTTGTCAAATATATAAGAAAAAATATTCAACATTTAGAACAATTACCTGATGAAAATTTTATAAAAAATGGTTATATCTATTTTCTACCATTATATAGTGACATTGTTGATACAAAATTTGTTAATCAACATTATCTTGATTTTAAAAATAAAGCTGGAGGACTTGTAAGAAAATAGATTAAATACAAAATTATCTTTGTATTTTAGATAAAAATAAATTATGGCGAAAATATTTGAACGTTTAACAGATGAAAATCTTGCACAAAATATGGAAAATGTTTTCGAAATTGTATGCAAAATTGGAAAAGGGTAATTTAATTAATGAATAATATTATTATTGTTCTTCTTTTTTTTGTTGTTGTTTTAATAAATATAGATCATATGGAAATGTATTTAAATCAAAACATCGAGAAACTGGACATTTTTTAGCAATAAAACAAAGTACGCAATAAAATTAGTTCTATTTCATTTAATTCATATTTAATTTTTTAGTACCGGTTGAAAGTGATTTACAAGAAATAGTTAAAGAAATTTCAATAATGAAACAATGTGATTCACCATATATAGTTAAATATTTTGGAAGTTATTTTAAAGATACTGATTTATGGGTAAAAGAAATAATGATAAAGAAATTTTTCTATGCCTTGTTTGTTTTGTTAAAGATTGTTATGGAATATTGTGGAGCTGGTTCAGTTTCAGATATAATAAAACTTCGAGGAAAAATAGTAATTATTTACAAAAAAAAAACAAAAAGAATAAAATTAATTTTTGTATTTTATTTATTTAGTTAAATGAAGAAGAAATAGCTGTTATTTTAAAATATACACTAAAAGGATTAGAATATTTACATTTATGTAGTAAAATTCATCGAGATATTAAAGCAGGAAATATTCTTTTAACACATGAAGGTCATGCTAAATTAGCAGATTTTGGTGTTGCTGGACAATTAACAGTAAATTTAATAAGTTTTAGGCGAATAATTATTGATTTCTTTTGATTTTTTTTTGAAATAGGATACAATGGCAAAACGAAATACGATGATTGGTAATTACAATAAAATGACTGTTTTGTTTTTGTAGTTAAAAAGATTTTCTTTCTTTTTGTTTTATTTAGGAACACCGTTTTGGTAAGAATTGAGAATGTTTGCCCTGAAATATATATTCGAAGCATATTTGATTAGGATGGCACCAGAAGTAATTCAAGAAATTGGACATGGTGTTTTAGCAGATATTTGGAGTTTAGGTATAAATTTTTTTTTTTGTGAAACTCATGTTTATTTTCGGAGGAAATAGTGAATGTAAGTTTAAGTCGAGATTTTTCTAGTCTCTCACACTATACTCTAGCACAGGAAGTAAAGGTCAACGATCATTGGGTATGTTTGCGTAGCAGCTCAGAAAAACAAGTGTCAGACTCCTTTTCCAGAGTTCTCTAGAAATGGAAAAAGGTGCTGAAAAGCATTAATAGCAAGACTTACAAGGGAAGTCTCCCAGTTGATTAATTGCTTTTGAGTCGAGACTATGTGCTTCATGTAGATCCTAATGAACTATGAATACATTGAAAAGAATTCGAGCTCTGAGCCTATTGCTGCTGAGATACTGCATTTTTACGGTAGTTTTTAGTTAATGCCGTAGTCCCTTTCAGGAACACTAGGAAAACTCATTTTCGAATTTCGCCTTGAAACTTTTTGTAGAGACTGAACTCATCGAGAATAGTTTATTAGGAAAGTTTTAGATAATTTCGTTGTTTTTATATAAGATACAGCTATGGTAAAAGCTAGTCTTTTACACTGCTCATAAATACCGGAAGATTTGATATTCATATTTCAGGATAGAAGCAAATCAAAAGACTTGAAACTTTCACAGTAAACTATTCTCGTTAAAATCTGTCTCTATGCAAAGTTTCAAGTCGAAATTTGAAAATAAATTTTTTTGATGCTCCTGAGGAGACCACGATATTAAGTTTAAAGAAAAACCGTAAAAATGCAGTATCTTCACATTTATACACCTAAGAACCAAAGCTCTTTTCATTATATTCATAGCTCATCAGAGTCTACATGATACACATAGTCTCGACTCAAAAGCGATTAATCAATCGGAAGACTTTTTCTCGTTAGACTGTTCTAGAACATTCTAAAGTTTTCCTCAAAATTTGAATGGCTGAAATACGTCTATGAGTGTTCGAAATGGTACAGTTTTTTTAATTTTTGCCTAAATAAAAATTTTATTCAAAATGTCAAGAATGATGGATAGTTAATACATCGATTTGCCACAGTCATCATATGATCTACGTAAAAAAAAAGTGTGAATTGATCAAATTATAACTTTAGGAAATGATCAATACCAGTTCTTCTTAGTTTATTGAGGGTAGTGTGCTCAGACCTGATATAGATTTAATGTATATATATACAACATGTTTATTTGCCAGTTTAATCAATCATTAGAATAATAATTATTTTAAATTAAGCAAAACGGAATACTAAAATGAAAAGCAACAAGACAAGCAAAAAATTGAGCGTCAATATAAAAAGAAAACTTTTCTGCCCGGCATGAGAAAATAAATAAAACAGATTATTTTCCTGCTAACCGATTATCCTTAAAAAGCAACTATAATCTGCTAGAGATTTTTCACTTGAAGTATTTCGTATTAATATAATGAAGCTAAAGAACCTATGTGAGTCCCATATTTTAACTCCAAAAGGATTAAATTGACAAGTTTTTTCATTATTCATTAATGTTTTTTAGGTATTACAACTATTGAAATAGCTGAAGGAAAACCACCATACAGTGATATTCATCCAATGCGTGTAAGTTATTAATTGATTAATTTCAATTGGACAAAAAAATTTTTTTTTTACTTTTGTTAAGGCTATTTTTATGATTCCATCACGTCCACCTCCAACATTTAAAGATATGTCACGATGGACACCAGCTTTAAATGATTTTGTTTCAAAATGTCTTGTAAAAAATCCTGATGCACGTTCAACAGCAACTGAATTACTTAGTGTAATTAATTAATTAATTTTATTTCTTTTATATAAAATATTTCTTTGCTATTAGCATGAATTTATTCGTAATGCTAAAGATAATAGTGTTTTAAAACAAATGATTGATGAAGTTCGTGAAATTCAAGAACGAAATCGATCTACAATACCCCCTAATTCAACAACAATAACTACATTTCATAATGGTATTTTAACTGAACGTCCTATTGCTAATGATGGTACATTAATAAATAATAATAATCCAGATGAAACAATTGTTCCTGAACATCAACAACAAACATTCATAAATACAAATACAAATCGACAAGATACAGAAACAGATACATCTCAATCAAGTAGTTGTAATACAATGATTGAATTATCATCGGAATCATCTGATACGATGATTATTAATGAAAATGGAACTGAAACAGAAAATGATGCCGATAGTCAACAAGATACACTTAAGGTACATCAAGTCAACTATTTTTTACTGAAATATAATAAAACTGTAATTTTAAGAAACACAGGATGTAACATGCATGAACATTGAGCAAGAGAAAAATAAAAATAAACAATTTTGGCTTGAAACTTTGTATAGAGATAGATTTTAATGAGAATAGTTTATTTTGAAAATATCAAGTCTTTCAATTTGCTTCTATCCTGGAATACGAACATCGAATCTGCCGGTGTATATAAGCAACAGAAAAGACATATGTGTATCATCACCCATCTTAGTTTAGAAACAATGAAAAGATCTGAAACTGTCACAATAAATTATTCTTGTTAAGATCAATCTCTGTACAGTTTCGAATCGAAATTCAGAAGTCGGCTTTCCTGATAAGAACTATAGTCATTGAATTAAAACATATCGCGTGAAACTACACTATCTCTACAGTCATACATCTAAGAACTCGAACTCTTTTCAAAATATTCATCGCTTATTAGCGTCGTCTACGAGGTATACATAGTTCCGGCGCAAAAACAATTAATTGGTCGGAGAACTTTCCTTGTTAGACATTTAGTACCAATAGTATCTTAACATCGGATACAGACCGCAGTGCCTAGGCAGCTATGTTGTTCGACATGTATTCACAACGTGCGGTATTTAAACCTCAGTACCACCAACCATGGAATTATCCTGGATAAGTCGCTAGCGACTGTTTGTCTCGAATGATCCGTCCGATAGCATGCTGATTACATTGTGATATACACCTGCTCTTGTAGTTAGTTATTGCATATCGGAAGCTCAAGCAATTGAGCGCAAGAACTCAGCATCAGGCTGATCTCCTGTCCAAAGCTACAGTTAGAATTAGTTCTAGGGAAGATACCGAGCTACTGAATCCGTCACTAGGCAGTACTTCATACCGCATGATAGCCAAAACTATAGAAGTATTCTTCCATCCTGTACAACTGAGATACTCTATCAAAAACCTTTTCCTAAACAAAAGGAATCATTCGATTTCTCATATATTCTTTCATTAAGTTTATGTCTGATTTAATTTTATAGACAACGAATAAACAACAACCATCTAATTTAATATCTCCATTTTTAAATTCCAATCAAACTTCAAAACGAACAACAGCTGATAAAAGTAAAGAAGAATTTATGAAATTAATTGCTCAAGAAGTACGAATGTATAATAAAAATGGTGATGATTTTCAACGAGTATGTAAATTCATTATATACATTAAAATTTTATCGATTTCTTTTTTTAATTTTTAGACAATTGAACAATTTTCTGTTGAACAAATTGAACAACGTTTAGCATTACTTGATGAAATAATGGAAATTGAATTACGTGAAGTACAAAATCGTTTTCAATCAAAACGAAAACCAATTTTAGAAGCAATTAAATTAAAAAAGAAAACTCAAAATCATCATTAATTCTAATATTTTTTTTTTCTTCTTGTTAATGTCGATTAATTCTGTGATGATAGTGGCAAAAAATACAATCAATTCTTACTTGAGAGAGAGAGAGAGAGAGAAAATAAAATAAATGTATATAAGAATAAACAATACGACAAAAAAGAAACTTATTCAGTTTAGTTTAGTTTTTTTTAATCATCAAGTTGACAAAGTAATGCAACACCACGTTTTATCCAATGTTGTGGTTGTTGATTCGTCGGTAAATAAACAGGCATAACAAAATTTGTTGAATGACCTGTTGTTGAAAGTACACCACGTCGTTCACTTGTTTTATATACTGGACATTCATATGTATCTTGAATATTTAATTCATTTGTTTTAACTGGTTTTACCCAAATGATTGGTATTGGATCATAGAGTATTTTCGGAAATTGTTCATCAAGTAAACAACTAAATAAAAATAAAACAAGAATTCAAGAAAAAAAAAGAGAAAAAGAATTAAATAAATTACGTTTCTTGATTCCATCGTGCACCATCGAGAAACAGACCACCAATATATGCACCATCATTTGGAGCTGTGTCACTTTTAGTGATTTTTAAAACCTGAAGAAAAAAACTTTCGATTATGTTCATATACGAGAAGAGAAAATTATGAGTAAAACTTATATTGATCGAACACTAAGGAATGTGAAACATGGGAAAATCTTTTTTTTTTGTAATCTACGTCAGTCAAAAATGAATTCACATATTCTCTGATGGGTCATTTTTGACTAGTAGCAGTGCTGAGCCTCGTTCCGAAAATTTTTAAAGTTGTTGTTAATGGTTGGCTCACAAGAAGGCTCTGCTCTTAGAGTCCATTAGATCCAAAATTTTCGGATCCGGACCCGACATGAGCTTCAACTTCTCTGGCCGAAAATTCTAGCGCCGCTGCTATTTTCAATCCATTCATTGTGAGTAACATGAAAAACGATTTTTCTAGAATTATTTTATTTTCAATATAAACTTATAAATAACACGATCGTCACGCTAATATTTTGTTAGTACTACTAGTCAGCTAAAAAAGCATTCCACAAGTGTTTATTAAATGATTTCTTATCGATAAAAGATAGAAACCTACATCTTTTGTTATGGTATTCCGTTTGGAGCGAGATCTTAACGATAGGAATGAATGATCTGGAACCAACGATTCCATATTATAAAAAGAAAATCAAGACTAACGATTTCGATACGATTCAGGAAATGAAAGACCTGATTTCAATATGAAAATAGCCGATTTTGTAAGTGTCTCACCATATATACTAAAAGGACTTATTTTTCAAAAACAAAGAATTCATGATACATACAGGTTTATACTGATAAAATAACATCGTAACTGTAAAAACACCCAAAAAAAAATGTAATTTTTTTTTGTTATTCAAGACGAATAGCACATGCTATATCTCCGCAGTGAAATGGCTTCCCTCAAATTTTACCATGTCAATCTGATAATCAGCACCTGTATAAACTATTCCTATGGTTTAGTGTCAAGGAGTAAACGAATATGAACTTCTTCATTTTGAAAATCTTTCTTTCAATTGATTTCATACCTGAAATTCAAAGGTTAATAAATCAATTGGTATTGTATATTTTCTTGCAAAATTTTGTTTAACACCAGTTAAAAATGCTTGTGTAAAATAGAAACCTGAAATCCAATAAACTGCAGGTTTTCCTGTGTCATACCATGTCTAAAAGAAAAGTTTTCAATTTTTAAACAATGTTTTTTTTTTCTATTATCTAAATAAAATAATTTACTCGAAGAAATTTAATACGTTCTAATAAATCATTATAATATGATCCTAAACTTTTTAATGATGGATATGATTGTTTAATCCACATTTCTGGTTGTTTACCAATCATTAAACTATTTGTTAATGATTCTAATTCAACATTCATAACAACTAAACCTTTTATAGCTTTAATAACATTTTGTAAACTTGTTCGAATAACACTCATTAATCTTTAAAACAAAACAAAAAAAAAATAAATTCGTTTTTTTTTCTGAATTTTCTTACTTATTAAATCGTTCCATTTCTTGTACTAAAACTGTATTCATACTTTCATCATATTGTGTTGGATATTTTTTCATTGCTTCTTCCAAATTAAAATTATTTGGTAACTAAATAAAAATATTTTGAAACAAAAAGAAATTGAATTGTTATATTTACTTTTGAAAGTATATCATTAGCAATATCATTTAATTTTTTATCTGTATCACCACCTTCAGCTGATGTTGAACCCATTGTTAAAAGAATTGAATCAAATAAAAGTCTTGTTGCTTGTAAATCTTTTGATATATCAACATTTTCATGCATACCAAATACTTCAGGATGTTGAGTTAATGGTAAATTTTTAATAAATTCAACATATTCATCATATGTACCTTTAGGTGGTACATAATAAAGACCACTTGGAGATAATTTATGTTTAGGAATTTCAGCTACTTGTGGATTATAAAAATCAATAAGAATTGTACTTAAACATCGACGATCCCAATCATCAGTTACTGTAAAAAAAATAAAAGAAAAACAAATTAAAGATAAAGAGATTTTGTACAAGAAAAGAGCACTTATCGGCCTCCGTAGTTACATTCACCAGCCATGTAACGAATAGCATCCTAAATGAAAGAAAGATAATAGATTATGTGAAAACTTCCTTATTCTGAACACTTGGCATTTATTTTTGATTCCATGAGCAATATATATGTTCTATCACTCATGTACAGAATGACAGAAAAAAATGATGTTATGATAAATAATTATGGGACACATATAAAAAGGAGATGAACTATCCATGATCTTTGTAAAGATGATAAATGTGTGTTTGCTTATAGAAGCCTAAAATCGGGTATATATGTGAAAGGAAAATAGCAAATTGCATTAGGTTTCAACTAATACTATACAAAAATGAGCTATCCAAAACCTTGCTGAATCCTTCGTGTAGCGCCATGAATAACGCAGTGGTTTCATACCATAATAAGATTGAACATCTGATATTCTGTACGATTAAACTTTCAGCAGTACTCCCAACTTTCTCAAACGACAATAGTTTGAGGATTCTAATATTTATTTGGTTTCACAGGACTTTGAACGGTTTTCGAATATAGGAAACGTATGGGTCTCTAAACCCACAATTCTACTTCATATACATGTAGAGTCATATCATGTAATGATGCTGTGATACTGAAAGTTATAATCTACATAAAAGTTTAGCTCATATTAATACTGGTCCTGTAACCAATAGCTTACAAGAAAAAAAATATATACTAGATGACAGCAACAATGGTTGATATAAGGTCTCATCGTCTTTGTGTTAACAACTTAGTACGATCAAATTATGTCAACATATGCTGATTTATATCTACTTAAAAAAAGTTGAATTAATAAATTTTTGAAAACAAGAAAGAGATCATCTTATGTTACCGACAAGCGATTGCAACTGAATACCTTATATTATTACTATTTTATAAGATTATTCATTAAATTTTCTCATTTATGATCATAGAAAAAACTTCTCTTTTTTATTCTCAATTAATAAAATACTCACGTATGGAACTTCAGCATATTCATTAATAAACATCTAAAAGAAAAACAAAAATTCTACAATCATATATTCATTTATAATAATAAAATATACTTGAAGTTGTCGAACAGAAATTAACAAATCTGACTCATTAAATCCATATGGAATATTAAATCCTTGTGGTCTAAAAAAAAAACAAATTCATTTTTATAATTAATCTTCAACTTAAAAAAAAGAAACAATTTTTTTTTCATACCCAAATTTTCTTCTTTCTTGTGCAAGTGCATGAAAAAAGCAAAGACCAAATAAAAGTCTTTCCCATACAGCATCTTTTCCTTCATCAACTTTATTAAAAAATGCCGGTTCACATATTGGTGCATTTAAATATGATTGTAACATATTCATTCGAAGACCTGTTGGTGGTTCATTTGTTAATTCTATGAAATTTTTTTATATTAATTCAATATAAAATAAATCTATTCGATACTTACTAACACCATTTTGTAAAATTGTTACTGGAAACTAAACCAAGAAAAAAAAAACGAAGACATAATTAAATTTTTTTTTTTTGAACACAATTCAAATAACCTTTGGTGATGGATATGATGTTAGCCATAGTCGAAATTCTGAATTTGTATTTTCTGCTGAAAAATCTTCACAAATTTTTTCTAATGTTTGCATCCAACTAAATACAAAAAGAAAATTTAATTAAAAACTTACAAAAAAAGAAAAGAAGAAAATTTCTTTTTTTACCTAACAGCTAAATGACAATTTTGTAAACATACCCAACCCCCATCATTTTGTGCTCGTTGTATCATTGCTGAAGCAAATGGACCCTTTGAAAAACAAAAATTAATTTTTAGATTTTATACGAAAGATGACAACTAACTTGTCCTTGACCAAGTGAAATATAATGAAATTTTTTTTCAAAAAATCCTTTATCTTTAGCAATTTTAACTAATTGACCCATTGGATCAGCACCAGGTGATAAAATAAAAACAATAGGTGCTAATGCATGTGAATCACTAAAACTTTTTGCTAAATCAAATGGTGGTGGTTCAACAAATTTTTGTCCTAAATTTTTTTTAACAAATTCAATAACCATTTGTACAACTTTATCAGGACGTATAACACGAACAATAGTCATTTTTTGAAATTGATCTAATTTTTCATTCCATGGTGATGGTAATTCAACTGTCATTGGATCTTTTGCATCATAGATCGATTTAAATATTTCAATATTTGATTCAAAACTTTCACTGAAAACAAAAAAAAAATAAGAAAACACGACAATTAGAAATTTAATTGTTTGTTATTGATGAATTTATCTTACCGAAGTCCAGTAAATTTAGGTAAATCTGATAAACGACATAATTCATCCCAAGATTTATCCGAGAGCCAACCTTGACCAGGATTTTTATGTTTATTTTCTAAACCAATACCACCTGTTAGAAAGAAGAGGTATTCAGCTTTATCCATTTCTTTTTGAGCACTAAAATATATATTTTTTTTAATATTTAAATTAAACTTTAATTTTCTTACAAGGGAACATTTTCAAGTGTCCGATCGCTTTTTATTCAAGACTATATTCAGGTGAGAGGCCATGATGAGTGGTATAAAAGTCTCACAAAAGAACTAATTGAACTGGTACCCACCGTTTGAGCTCATATTGGATTCACAAGGAGGTCTTAGTAGGACTAGAAAAATCCTTAAAAAAATTTCGTGCCTGCGGGTATTTGAAACCAAGCTATAATCGTTTTACTGAATTTTCGATCGAGCTGTACCGAAAACATTAATAATGGGATTTCGACCTAAAGTTTTACCCATAGGTAGATCTGATGACTTCAGGTATATCGTGAAATTTTCAACCAAAAAGAATGTTTTTTTGTTAAGATATTAAATTTTCGAATAAACTCAATTTTTGTGAGAGACGACCATTTTTACCTAAAACTGGAACGAAAATTTAGTAAAACGGATGTAACTCAACTTCGGAAGCCCATGGGTACGAATCCTTTTAGGACTTTTTAAAGTCTTACTGAGCCCTCCTGCCCAATATGAACTCAAACAGCAGGTATCGGTTCGGGTAGCTCCCTCGTGAGCCATTGCTTTTGAGATATTGAATTTTTACTACATTTTTAAAAAAAAGCTGTGGTCCCCTTCAGGTCACCATGAAAATCGAATTTCGAGTTTCAATTTGAAACTGTGCACAAATGAAGCTCTTAATAACACCAGCTCATTGTGAAAGTTTCATCGATTTTTGAATTTTCTATTCTCAGATATGAATACTATTAGAAAAAACCTTCTGATACAAAAAGGAAATCATTCTTCTTTATACTGATATCTGAGTATAGCAATCAGTAAAACTTTTACAATGAGCTAATGCCATTGAGAGCTTCAAATTTGTGTAATCGAACACTTGAGAACATTCTCTTGCGTTAGATATTTTTACTTACAGCATTATACTAGTACATAATACAAATGAAAAAAGTAATTTATCTTTTTCAAATAATGATCGACAAACATTTGTATATAAATTATATGTAAAATGTTCTTGAAGATTTTTTAAACGACGTGCAAGAATTTTTGATTTTAAACTAAAATTTTAAATTATTTATCACTAGAAACAAAAAATAATTAAAATTATAATATTAAATACCTATCATTGATTGAATTCATATATAGATTAATAAACCATTGTAAAGAATATTGGTACACTAAAAAAAAAATATATATTATTATAGAAATATATCGATCAATATCTGTCATTCCTTAATCACCATAAAGATTCAGCTTACATGTTTATTCTCAAAAAATCAACTACCACAAAGGATCGGATATATTGCAAGTGAATCTATCCGGTAGAAGAAAACTCTTTCTTTATTATAAAATATGAAAACATAACAATAGAGTTATTAGCAGGTAGAATCCATTGGGTTAGTTCCGGATTGGGCGAGCTCTAGCTATAGATAGTTTTGAGCCTCCGCTATAAAGTGTTGCGTCTTGCTAAAAAAAGGGGAATTTGAATCCTTCCTCATAGTGTGTCTTAATTCAAATATAAAATTCGTTTTCCTATTTAAATGATTATTATATAATATAAATAAGATTGATTCTAATTGAAATAAAAATCTTACTAGGATCAATATTTGGTAAATCATTAAGACAAAAGAATAGAATAGCTGAATATTCAGCAATTGGTTTATAATCTTGTCTAGATGCTTCAATTTTTTTAGCTGTTTCTTCTGCAACTTTTTGTTTTTTTGATATTTCATCAGAAATTAATTTTGATGAATCTAATGTTTGAATAGCAGCTTCATCTTCTAAAATATTTCCTTCGGATGAACTAAGTGTATATAAAATTTTATCTTCAGCTTCTTTTAATGAACGTTGATTTTCAGCTTGTGTTATAATTAATGCTTGACGTTCTTCTTCTAATTCTGGACGTTCTTTAGCAACAACAATACCTAAAGAAAAATATACAAATAAATATTAATTTATTATTTATTTATTTTTTAAATACCAAGTAATTGATCTTGAAGACCTTCAGATGTAATCATAAAATTAAGTAAAGTAACTTTAGTAGATATTTCTAAAAAACAACAAAATAAAAATTTTGGTTTTTTTTCTTTTCTTCTTCAATAAAATAATCAATTCAACCTGGTAAATAATGTGGATTACGTAATTTTGTTGTTATAAATAATTTAAAATCTTTTGAATATTCAATAACTTTATCACCCAAACGTATCATTTCAACACCACCTAAATATTTCAAAAAGAGAAAAAAAAGAATTCATTTTGTAATTATTTATTCATTTTTTTTTTAATATTTACCTTGTTTAAATACTTGTTTAAGTAAAATTGGTTCAAGTGATGGATCTAAATCTTCTCCAACATTTTCAATTAATAATGGTAAACCTAATTGTATACAATTATCTAATTGTCGCATAAAATCATTATCGGTTAATTTAACAACTTTTAAATTTTGTTGTGCATGAGAATTTTTTATCCAACGATTAGCTTGATTTTGTGGATCAATCATTAATGGCCAACGATTTGAATTTTGAATTGTAACAGCATTATCAACTGAAAATGCATCTTTTGGTAAACCATTTATATTCCATGCCTAAACAAACAAACACATAAAGAAAACAAAAAAAAGAACAAATTATAAGAAAAAATAAAATTTTACTTGAATTTTAATTGGTTCACCGAGTGTATCAGCTAGAGAATATTTTTCAGCATCGGAACATGGTAATTTCTTTTTTTTACATAATGTAATCCAAGAACTAAATGAAAAACAAAGAAATTCATAATTGATTCTATACTGAAGAAAAACAATTCAAAATTCTTTTCGTACATTCTTAAAACAATTTATCAAGAATCTAAGAAACATTTGTAAAAGTTTCATACGGACACACAAGTTCTGTATTGTAACATTTTTTTTTACAGTTAAACTTGTTCGGACAGATCAGAGAACATTTTCAGCATATTCGAACTAGAACTCATCGACCTTTAAAGTAAGTCTTATTTTTGAGTGACTCAAGCCTTTAATAATGACTGAAAGTTCTGTTCAGAAATGTTAATACTATCTAACGAGGGAAGATTCGCTAGTAATGAATCACTTTTTAGTTGGAACTATATTCAGTTGATAGAGTCTAGTGAATAAGCAAATACTTTAGAGTGATGATTCACGCTGGTGAGTCCGGTGTAAGGCCTTAGTTTTTAAGCGAAATTATACTTTTGAATTTTGACCTAAAACCTATCTTACATAAAAGTACTGATTAGACTATTGTTTATAGAACAGATTAATGCTTTTGTTTTAAAAAATTTATATCTTGGAGAAACTTAATGTGAAAATTCTAAACATTTTTTTCTACAAGCTAGTTTAATCAGCGCAATTATGTAAGTAAAATTTCAGAACAAAATTCAAAAGTATGATTTTGCTTGAAAATTATTGCCCTACAAGAAAAATTCACTAAACATTCGAGATCTTTCCTTGTAAGACTTGTTCATTTATAGAAATGAAAAGATTATTTACTGAGTAGCTTCATCACGAAATGCACTTGTAAATGCACCTAAATAACCAATAACACCTGATGAAACTAAAACATCACCAAGTAAATTATCATAAATTTTTTGTAAATTTTCAGCTGCTGCTGTCCAACGTGATTTTTCACCACCTAAACCACCAATTAATTTTTGAGCTCGAACTAATTTTTTAGCACAAAGATCAACTTCAAATTCTAATTGTTCTTTACGTTTTTGTGCTGAATCAAGATCTTGCTGAAGTTTACGTAAACGATTTCTAATAAATAAATTAAAAAAATTTAATATTTCTTGATAAAACAAATAACATACTCGACTTGTGCTAATTGTGCACGTTTTTCTGCTAATGTTGCTTCAAGTTCTCGTACTTCTTTATCAACTTCTTCAAGTTTAACTTTTTTAGGTGCAACTTCTTTTGCTATACGATCATAAACATCCATAGCACGAACAAATAATATTAAACCATGTGCAGCAACTGATGCTTGCATAACACGTTTTGGTTCAAGATCAGCATCTGTTAGATATTCGTCACGTAATTTTTTCATAACTTCAGATGGAATATGATCTTTATCAAATGTTTTAAGTTGATTAATAAAATCCATTTCACCAAGTGCTTTTTTTGCTGGACCCCAAAAATCAATAATTTTCTTTCCAGGATTATTTGGATCAGGTTTTCTATCAGGTTGTCGGTTTGTTAATACACAAACTGATGCAAGAACTTTTCGTACTGTACTTGGTGGTTGTTGCATTGTACGAATTTCTGTTATATCAGCTGGTTTAAGTGTATCTAATGCATTTATAGCTGCTTCAAGAGCAGGCATAGCTGCCGAAAGATCATGTTCACATTCTTCCTATTTAATAAAAATATATTATATAATTATTATATAAAAAAAAAAAAATCCGAATATTACTTTAAGTTTATTAGCATCAATAGCTTTCGCATTAACAACAGCTTCTTCAGCAACAACAACTTCACGTGTTTCACCAGCTTGACGTGATTGAATCTCAATATCAACTAACATAGCTGCTGTTTGTTTTGCACTTTCTTGTAATTGTGGTTGTAATGCTTCAAGTTCAGTACGCATTTTACCAACCTAAATAATAATCGAACGAAAAAAAAAACTTGTTTCGAATGAAAAATTTCATTTACCTGTGTTTCAGCAAAAGCTAATTGTTCAAGACCTTTAACATAACGTTTTTTAGCTGCCATAATTTCATTTTGTTTTTGTGTTATTAACATTTTAAAACCTGATATAGCTTGAAGATAAGATGTTGGTGTTACATAATTATATCGTTGTAATTTTGAATAAAATTTTTCTGATAATCTTTGTGTACTTGTATGAAAATATTTAACTATATCAACACATGCTTCTTTTTCGGATTCATTAATATCAACTTGTTCTAAATATTTTTTAGCTACACGTTCTAAAGCATCTTCAGGCCATGCTTGAAACCAATCGAGTGTACAACAACTAAAGAAAAAAAATAATAAAACAGTAAAATATGAAATGACAAGTCATATTTTGATTTAACGTATAAATTTTTTTATTATTTATGTTTGAATGTCAAACTTAAAAATTGTATAGATTCAAGAGAACATATCTGACTGATGATCTTCGTTTGAATTCAAAATTTTTCTCATCTTCAATAGGTTGAAAGTTCAATAAAATAAACATAACTCGAGAAAAACGATATAAGATTTTTTTTTAATGAGTATATTACTCATGTATTAATGAAGAGTATGAGCTTTCTTCAAATGAGAGCATAACTTGAAATTATATTGATTTGTTTTTTTTTTATCTTACTTGATAAGTGATGGAAATTGTCTTAAACGTGATCGAAATGCATCACCTATAGGTGAAAAAGCAAGTACAATATGAAGATTATCTCGAACACGATTAACAAAGAATTGAAATAATGCTAATGGACCAAAATCTGCACCTTTATCACCATCTGTTTGAGAAGCCGCTGCTTGTCCAGCAACAGCTTCCATAATTTCACCGCGTTCATCAGCAGCAAATAAATTTGGTACTTCACCTGTATTTAATAATGAATCAATATCTTCTAAAAATCGTTCATCTTTTATTTGTGAATCCGTTAAAAGAAAAACAGTTGGTTTATTTTGTGCACCAGCCATTTTCATAACTTTTTTACAATCTTCACGAAATTCAACAACACCATAATTTTTTGTTATTTCAGGTTGATGTACATCATAATTAGCCATAGCAGCAGCAAGTCTTGTTAATGATTGTCTACCACTACCACCAACACCAACTAATAATGCATTACCACCAGGTAAACGTAATATACGACAAATACGTGATAAATGTTCAAGTAAATAACGAAATACAACTAAAGTCATTTTTGTTTTATGTGTACTATTATATTCTTCAACAGCTTTTTCAACAATTGAATACATTGTATCAATAACTTTAACTTCTTCATAAAAACGTTCTTCAACATCAAGATCAGGACGAAGAAAATCACCAAATAATAAACTACGTAAATCTTCTTCTGATACCTTTAAATTAAAAACGAAACAACAAATTAAATTAATATCTATCCATAGAAAACCAAGATGTCAATCGCGGCTATCGACGCCGCCACAGCTGCCGCTGCGATGGACATCTCTGACAAAAAGTTTAATAATTTTTACCTTTCCACCACCTCGTCCACTGTTAGCTAAATGTTCAAACACAGCATCGAAACTTTCTTTAAAAATATCTTTGACACAAATCTTCACCGCCCTTAAAAAGAAAAAATAATAATTGAAATCTTGAATACTTTATGTTAATATTTACTCAACAAGCCATGTACGATCTTTATCATCTATTAAACGATCATAAAAAACACGCATTGTTTCATGAACCCATAATCTTAATATAAAACATTGTTTTTGTTGTTGTTAATTAATAATAAAAAATAAAAATGATTTTCTTTTTCTTACCGAATAAATGTTCGTTTTGATTCAACTTCTGATTTACGAATTAAACAACATCCAAGAATAACACGTGAAAAATCACGTAAATTAAAAATATCTATAAAAATTGATTTAAAATCTTTTTTTGTTTGAAAAAAAAAACAATATTATTTACAATGAGATTTAGCTGGTGTTGGTAAAAGAGAAACAGCAGCTGCATTATAAACTTGTAAAGTTGATTGAACTATTTGATTACCAATTGTTAAATAATCTGAAGTAAATTCTTGTCCCTATAAATCAATAATAGATTTATTTGAATAAAAGAAATAATATATTAATTACGAACTTTAATATAAACTGAAAAAAGTGTTGTAAATATTTTTGTGAGTGTTTCATCACTAAATGGATTAATGGCAATAGTCATAAAATGTCTAATAAATCTTGGTGTAACAACATTTCTACCACCACCTGGTGGTCCCATTGCAGAAACAAATTGAATATCTTCAAGAATTATTTTTGCTGTATCCTTACGATCATACCTAAATGACAAGAATTTAAGTTAAAAAATGGTTTTATTTTTGAAAAATCTTACCAATGTCGATGATCCATAAATTGACGCAGTAATTCAATTGGACCTTGAGCACCATATTTATCTTTTTGTGGCATATTCATATCATCAACAAAGAATACTGCTTTTTTCATCATTGGTGGACCAAATGTACCTTTACGACGACGATCAAGACGTGACATAATTATATCCTAAGCAAAAACTTTAATTCAGTTTCTTAATAGTTAGGACAACGAATTCAACAGTATCTATTGAAACTGTTTTCGTTTAAGATAAGACTTGAAAAATTATCAGCAAATTACAAAGAATCGATATTATAGATTTCTTTGTGCGATTTTATATTTAGAATATTTTTTTTTCGGATGAAAGACTCTCGTCAATGTATTGTAAATTATTTAATAAATCAAAATCAAAAATATTTCATCATAGGAAAGTATATTTGATAATCATCATAGTCCAACGAAGAGTAATTTGTACAGTATTCTTAACTATATGGACAATCTTATGCGTTAGTGATATGACAAAAATTTTCACTGCATACGTTTTCATTTACAAATTCTATAAGTTCAAACAATACTTTCTTTCGATTCGATTTTTTTTTGAATTTCTACCTGAACTTGATTATTTGAAGTTTGTGCACTGAAATTAATAAAGAATGCCATATATTGTTCTTTATCGATTTTATTCATTAAATAATTTTGTACATAAGCACTTTTTCCAGTACCAGTTGGTCCAACAAATAAAATCGGTCGTTTACTTGGTATAACAAGATCAAGCATATAATTTACTCTTGTTGTATCAACAGTTGGTACAATATAACGACGAATATTTTTCATTGATATTGTTGCAGCACCTTCAGCTGCTCTCATTAAATTTTCCCATGGAAACCAATCACCACGATTTTTATAAGCAAAATAATAATCATGTACAAGACCTTTTTCTGGTAATTGTAAATCAAATTTACCTTGAAATAAATCTGGTATAGGTTCAAATTTTCCACGTAATAAATCACGAAAAAATGCATCAAATTTTATTCGACTATCTGTATCACCTGTTGCACCAATTGACCATATACATGCCCATTGAATTGTATAAATAAGCCATGAACGTACATTTTTATTTTTTTCTGGTTCTTCTTCATCTTTTAATGCTTCACCCATACACATATTTGTCCAATTCATCATACTACGAACTAAACTTGAATCACCAGTTGGATTAACTTCTTTTGTTACATGTCGAACATGATCTATTTAAGACAGAAAACAAAAAAAAATATAAATCATTTAATTCATGTATAAAAAAAAATTTTTTAATACATACCAATACATTGTGGAACAAGAAAATCAAAAAGTGCTAAAATTTCATTTTTATACATTTTTAATGGTTCAGCTATTTCACCATGAATCCATGATTCAATTAATGGTCTCCAACCAAGTACACGTGGTTCTAAATAAATCATACCACAACGAGAAACTGTAGCTGGCTAAAAAAACAAATAAAAAAATAAAATTTTATTTCATTGTATTTTTTTTACGAATACATACTGATGCTTGTGATAAATCCATAACTTCAAAAATCATTGACATAACATTTGACATTTGAATAATTTCACCACTTGTTAAACATAATTTTTTATTATCATCTAATACTGTATTCATATTTTCAATCCAAACAGCATCAACAGGTCCATCAAAAATAACCCATTTTCTATCAGGATTTTCTGTCATAGCAAAATCACGAAATGTATTAGCTAATACACCATCATTCCATTCATGTGATACCAAATCTAAACACAAAAACAGAAAGCTATTAACGTAATTCCGGTGGGATTTAAATGCAAAACACAATGTAGTTGCTGTTACTAATCGTAGGAAGATTGTTTTATTCTATCTAAATTCCTCTCTGTAATATTAATCTATTTTCATTACTTCTTATTAAAAAGATTTTTCAAAAAAGTAATGCGATTTTGTAGATTTAACAAGTTATGTTTAGAATTTCACAAGGTTAGAAATAATGTTGATCATAGCCTTTTAAGATTCTCAGCTCGAAACTAAGTTTTTTTTTTTAATGTAAATGTTTTTTTATGAAATACAAACCGAAATTTCCATATAATTGTCCAATTGTAACAGCTTTTGGATTAATCACTTTATATTGAACTTTAAGTTCATCAGCTACGCCTTTTGTATTCATTAATGATAATGTTTCAGCTAAAACTTGTAAGACCATACTTTTACCAGCAAATGGTTCTCCAACAAGCATAAAACCATGTCGAACTAACATCATTTCATATGTTTGAGTTACTTTAGTCATAAATGCTGCTGTTGGTTGTAAATTTTTATTTTGACATATTTCAATCATATTTGAATTAATAGTTTCATAATCAGGTTTAGGTAAAGTTATACCAGGAAATAAATCACTAATAATACCATTAAATAAAGGTATATCATGTGCTAAAAATTTCGGTAAATTAACATCGATTATACTTCGAAGAATCTAAAATTTCGAGAAAAAAACCTAAAAGAAAATATTTCTTTTTTTCCTTCTACGTACTAAAATATCTTCATCTTCAGTTGGATATTTTTGTTTTAAAGCACCAGCTGCCCATAAAACAGATTTGACAGCACGCATACCATAATCATAGTGATATTGTGATGACAATTGTTCTTTAAAGAAAAAAAACGAAAATAAAAATAGAATTTTTCTTTATAATTACCTGAACATAATTTATAAACAGTAACAATTTTAACTGAAAGTGGTCGAGCTTTCATAAAACCATATGAATATAATGAAATTTCTGATATAAGACCATAATCTGGAACCATCATAGCTACAGGACGAAATAATACTTTTAAATTATCAGGTAATTCTGATCGACCAGCATAACCTGGATTCTAAAAGAAAAAATCTTCTTATCTTTTTCTATTTTCAAATCAAATAATAAAAATTTTTACCATAGTAATGCAAACATAACAATTTGCATTAAGTCGAATTTCAGTTCCTTCAAAATCAAATTTTTCAACTTTAGCTTGAATAGCTTGAATAATTTGTAGAATTTGTTGCGCAATAACCTAAATTATAAAAAAATCATTTTACATGAATTTTTCAAAAAAAATGAATCAAAAATACATACAGATAATACTTCAAGATCAATACGATTGAATCTATTTAAAACAAAAACAAAAAGACTACTATTTTAATTATATCTATAATATAAAACTTACTCATCAAAACATGCCCATGCACCTGATGAAGCCAAACCTTTAAAAAATTTACCCATACCTTTATAATCCATTGTATCTGAACAATTAAAAACAACACATTGAACTGCAAGAGCTTTAGCAAGATCTTTTGTTGTTTCAGTCTATAAATTTAAACTATGAATTTATTTGTTACATGTTTTGACTTACTTTTCCTGTTCCAGCTGGTCCTTCTGGAGCACCATTTAAATTTAAATGAAAAGCACCAACAAGTGTACGATAACAACGATCTGTTAAAGGTGTGATAACAAGACTACATACGAAATAAAATTTCTCTTTAGTTTTTAAACTATATATATATATATATATAAATATACCGTGGTGTATTTCCTAAATATTCATAACAATATTTAACTGCTGCATTTGTTATTCGAACTCGACAATCAGATTCTTCCCAATAATATCGTAATTGTGCTAACCAATTAAAATCATTTTCTGATTGTACTTGTTTATTAACTAAATCTTTAACTGTATCTTTTGCATGTACATCAATAACAACTAATGCTTCAAGTGTTATACGTGTTTGTTTATTTAATTTTCCACGTACAAGTTCAACAATATCACCTAATTGTATTTCAAGTTTTGAAAAATATTCTCTACAAAACAAAACAAAAAAGAAAAACATCAAAGAAAATCTTTTATAGCAAAAAAAAAAACATACGAAAGTCCTTTAACACCAGTTGCTAATGCTTCTTGTACTTCACTTGTCCAATAGATTTGTGAAACACATAAAACAACTTGTCCAGGCCAATTTGTAACCCATTCACTACGATATTCATTTGGATAAGCAACATAAGCTTGTTCAATAACATGTCGAATAGATTTAAGCATAACATCTTCAACTTGTATAAGCCATTTTTCTACAGCACCTTTCGTTTCTGATGTACTTATTGAACGTATAAATTTAATTTTTTCACCTTCACTTGACATCATTGCATGTATATCAACTTTAGCATCAAAATCAAGTTTAGCTATTCCTTCAAAAAGTTTTTTTAAATGTGGTTGTACACGTGTTGGATCTTTTGTTTCAGAAAGTATTTCAAGCATTTCATCATTTGATAAGAAGAAAAAACGTGGAAAAAATAAACGTTTCTTTTCAAGATATGCATTTAAACCTTTATTAATTTTTTCAAGTAAATTATGACTATCATGTAATTTATCTAATAAACCAGATAGACCAGTTGCTGCCATGACCTGAGAAAAAAAAGTAACTATTAGAACAATCTCCGTATGGAGAAAGAAGGATGTCTGGTAACAATCCAGCTCGTTATGATCTGTCGGGGTGTAGGTCTCTACTCTATATACTTCAATACTTCTTTTAGCTCGTGTTTTTTGAAAAATACAATGATTAGATTTATGTAGAGTACATACATGTTGATCTTTATCAAGATGACGCATTATATCTTTATAATTTCGATCGACTGTTGAAAAGAGACGACCTTCTTCTGGCATTTGTTGACTAGAAAAGAAATATGAAGGCATATTTTTTTTGTGAAAAAAAAAATATTTACTTGATATCTTCAGATGAAAAAATTGGATCTAAATATCTGAAAATAAAGATATAGATGTTAAAAAAGAAAATGATAAAAATATAAAGAAGAAAATAACATACAGCCAATTTGCTTGAACTTTAAGCCAAACATCAATAATAGCTTGAATTAATAAAAGTCTAGCTTCCCAAGCCTAAAAAAAAAGAAAACATTAGAAATATAGTAATCTGAAACAAGTTGACAACCATTTTTTAGAAGTTCTACAATGTTATACAAGCTCATCAAAAAAAAAAATATTAACTTTTTCACAGACACGATTTTGATTGATTACAAATATGCAACAAAAATTATATCTCATTTCATCAACAATCATAACTCAATGTTAATTGGTAAAAATATATTATCAATATAACAAACATTAGAATTTGAAAACTTACTTTAATTTCTTCTTCAAATGGTTTAATAAATGGACTTCCTTTCATTGTTTGTGTTTTAACAATATGATCATCAAGAATTGTTTGAATATCATCAACAGATGATAATATTGTTAAACCTGTTTCTTTATATTTACTTGTATTAAACATAACAGGTTCCCAATCATCTTGCATTTTTCTTAAAGCTTTTTCTAATGAAAATTCCTAATACAAAACAAACAAACAAAATTCATGAAAACATTTATTCTTGATAATTTAAATCGTACTTTAGATGCTCCAGCGCTGACTTGTTCAAATTGTTCCATATATGGTTCCAAACCAAGTTGTAAAACTTTTCGAAGTGTTGTACCTGTATCTGGTTTAAGATTACGTTTAAATATAGTTGACATTTTCTCCCAATGACGATCACGAATACCCGGATTACATAATATACTTATAACAGGTAAATTTTCCTTTAAAAATTAAATATATTCTTTTATAAATTATGTTAATTTGATGTAAGAAATTAAAAAAGAAAAGATTAGAAAAAACACAAACATATACACACACCTTAAAATTACGTATTACAGTTTCCACTTGATCAAGCAATACAAAAAGAAGATCTCCATAGCTTTCCATTTGCTGCTGGAGCTCTTCTCGTTCAGCAATTTTGTGCGGATCTAATATATATTCACACAATATCAAACGAGTGCAAAATTAGTAAAAGCCAAAAACAAAACAGAAAAAAAACCGGTTATAAAAAACACACACATTAAGAATAAAAACTCTGAGTTTAGTCAAAGTTACACACAATCGAACCTTAAATTTATCAAGTTGATCAAGTATAACTGTACAAACACACAACATTCCGGGATCATTTTTTTCAAGTTTTTCCAATTCTCGTTCATCTTCATCAATAACTTCTAGTTCATTTCCAGAAGTTTCACCAGTAGTTTCGTCTTCCATACGTTTTTTTCCTAAACTCATGTTTAGTAGATTGATTTTTTTTCTATTTCTTATTCTCGTCAATAATTTATTTGCTTATTCGTGTCCTTTTTTTTTGCTTTAATAACAAAAAAGAAAAAACATAACATACCTCGTGCTTTACGTTTTTCCATAACTTTATTTGCTAATTCGAGTTTTTTCTTTTTGACTAAATTTGTAAATTGTTTTTTAATTTTAAATATTTCACGTGAATATTCTTCAACTTCAGCTTCAACTTTTTCTGAATTTAAATCAAGAAATGAACCATCCGTCCATTTCTTTTCAGCAACTTGCCATTTACGAACTGTTGTAAATAGACGATAATATGGATCAACAGCAGTTTTTATTGCATCCAATTGTGGATAATCTGTTTTAGCCATTCGAAATTGAGCTTCTTCCTTAAAAAAGAAGAAAAATAAAACTAAAACAAATAAGAAAAAATAAATTTTTATACTTGATTTATCCATTCAATTTCATTTTCAACTTCAACAATTTTCTTTTGAACTAGTTTAACCTCTACTACATAATCACCCATCATAGGTAATTCACCATTATCAGCAAAGTCATCAACTCGACGTTGCATTTTTTGTAAATCAGCTAATAAACGTTCGCGTTTTTCCATAAGAACTTGTTCATTTTTGCCTCGAATTTGTTGAGTAATCTAATCAAAACAAAAAAAAGTTTTTAACAAATAAAATAATGGGAATTATATTTTAGATTTAGATTTCTTTTTTGGATTCTCTTTACAATCAATTCATACCCATAGATTTTCTTTTCGAAGTTATGACTATATTAAATAGAAATTCTAGTCTACAATGTACCTATTTGCTAAATACTTCACTACAGACCACGTAGAGCTAAGCAATAGAAGCGCCTCTATTGTCTTGTTCTGTCACTCAGCTAGAGAAGTAACGGCATGGTGACCGAAGAAAGAAATAACTTCTACATTTGATCAATGTTTTTTACAGTTTTTGTATTATTCATACTGCCATCATTGATATTGGATACATATTGAGAACAAGAGTGTATGAGGGTGCTTGCCGAGACTGCGACGAGGCGATAGAAGTTCCTAAGACCGCGACCGAAATTACGAGAAAAAGATTATTTCAACCGAAACTCAAGACTATTATTAAATATTTTATGATTTTAAGCGAATTATCGTATAAATCATCAATCAGAACGTAATTCAAAAGAGATGACTGAAGAAAAGTGTTAGTCGTTGACTAAATAAATTAAACAACGAATATTGAGAAATTATTTTAGATGTGATACGAATAAATTTTGAAACAGTTTTCTCTTCTCTCATAAACAGTTCTGTTTTTCTAATGAAAATTACTTCGTCATTTGTATCAAATATTGGTCCAATATTTCTTGGCCATAAAAGAGTATCAGCATTTAAACGAATATCTTCTTCTGAAAAGAAATATTCATCTAGAAGATATTCCATTTGTCTTTGAACTTCCTGAAATCAAAAATACAACTTTTTTTTTCTCTATAGAATAAAATCAACAACAACAAACTTTTATTCGTTCTGTTAAATGTAATGATTTTTCTCCTTTAGCATTATCAATATATTTAATAATATCATTAAGTTCAGCAGTTGTTGCTGGTTTAGAAAGAGCTCGTTGTTTAATTGCTTCAAATTCAGCACAAATACTTTAAAAAAAAATATTTTGAAATAATTAAATTTATATTATTAAACAAACTTTTGACATTCTTTACGATAATCATTAACAAGTTTTTCAAGTAATGTATTACGATGTTTACGAGCAGCTTCAACAAGACCTTGTTTAACTTGTTCACTATTTGTTTGAATTAATGGAAATTCTACAGTTGTTGGTTCAAGCATTATTTGTTTAACAATATCATTATAACGATTAAATTCCTATAAATAAATTTAAAAATAAAAACAAATTTATTTTTGAAATTTACTTGAGTATATTCATCAAATGTATGATTTTCTGAATTAAATTTTTCTACATCAGCTTGAGCTTTTCCATCAATTAAATAATTATATTTCTCTTCATATGTATTTAATAATTGTTTTGGTTCTTGGAAATAATATTCAGCTATATCAGCTAATTGTTTATAAGCTCGATCAATGACTGTTTGTGATAAATGTGTATCAAGTGGAATACTATCATCACCATTTAAAAATGATTGTATTGTTGCTATACGTATACGATTAGGTCCATTTATTGAATGTGCAATTTTATCAACAACATAACGTAGTACATTTATAAATTCAGATATATTTGGTTGAAAATCAATTTTACTCATTGTTGATTCATCTTCATTAAGAATAATATCAATTTTAATTATCGGAAGATAATCTTGATCTTTTGGATTAAATAATGAACACCACATATCAATACTTCGTTCAAGAAGTTCACGTAACTAAATAGCACGAAAAAAAAAATTGATATTAAAAGAAAGAATAAAATTACAAAAACAAACTTGATTAGAAACGAGTGTATTAATAGAATTATAAAAAGAATTCATTTTTTCTGGTGTTGATGTTATGCCTTGAATTTGACCCGTTTGAAATATTTGACATATAAGTGGATACCAACTTGAACTTAAATAATCTTCATTACGTTCGATATCACGTACAACAAATGAACGTAAATGAGGAAAATCTAATGCACCCAATGATCTATAAAAAAAACAAACAGAACATAAATTGTTCGCACAGCACAATTCCAGAAGCCGAACTTGTAGATCTCTACTCTGAACAGTTCAATCGATAGATAAAATAGACACTGTTCGACTGTAAGAATTACCTTATGTTTAGATCTATTGGTCTAATCGATCATATTAACTACGGACTTAAGAGAGAAATAGCATACTTTATGAGACTTCAAGATTGAAGTTCCTTCTATTTTCCTCTTCATCTCTATCTCATAATGATTTCGTTTTAAATTAAATTTTTCGAAATTTACAAACCTAATTCGTTTAAAATCGATCATAATTCTTGGTGAAAGTGTTTTATTACATAATTCAAGTACTTGTCGATGAGTTGGATGAACAATATAAAGATTTTCTTTGATTGCATCACGATTTGCTTGAAAACTCTCTTCCCATGAACTCGAAAAATCTATTCGTAACAAAAAGAAAATAACGAAAGATTTTCTAACAAATAATGCATTTTTTTTTATATTGAATTACCGCATCCAACAGGATCTGGAGGTGGTGGACCGGCGATTTCACTTTCAAGACCTTTAACATTTGGTGCAACAAGAACATGTTGTACTATAAGCAACAAAAAATATTTGAAGTTTTTCTTTTCTTTTCTTTTTTTTTTTATCTTTAATATAATAAAAATAAACCTTACATTGACTTTTTTTCATACTATTTTCATACAAAACTTTCGTTTCATTAACAATACGTTGTATAACACTTTTCATTTGTGGACCTTCCTTTAATTTTTTATCAATAAAACGATCAATAATATGTTTAAATGATTCATCTGAGGCTGGTGTTATTGGTAAATGTGCAACACGTTCTTTCATATAATAATAATTGGTCTATTTCAACAGAACAAAAAAATGACTTATTTTTTGCAATCAAATAAAAAATTTACTCGAACTGCACGATCTTCGCTAAGACACTAAAAACCAAGAATAATAATTCATTATTACAGAACAAAAAAAAATTGGTAACAAACTGTTTTTGGATATTCCGGAGATTTCTCTCGTGGTCGATGTTTTCCACCATAAGGTTCAAGTGCTGTTTGTTCTTGTTGTTTTGCATGATCAAGGCTAAATGAAATAAAATTTGACATAATTAATTAATTATTCATAAAACTTGAAAGCAATAAAGAAAAAGAATGGAATTTCTCTTTTTTTCTTTTTCTCTAATGATAGAATAAATAGATTTTATATATTTACACAATCCGTTTGAGCATTTCATCTTGTCTATCTTTAAGTTTAAATGAAAATAATATAGAATTCTTGTATGGATCTTCAAAATAAGCTGGATGTCGTTGAATTTGAGGTAAAACTACTTTATTAGACTTTCGATTAGTAGATAGTGGTGGTGGAGAACCACCTTTGCCGTTCATGATTTTTACAAAATCTATAAGAAATATTTTCTTATGTAACTTCAATAAACAAAAAATAAAATATATGAGTTCTTTTTTTTTCTCGAAAGTACATTTTTCGTGTATTATGTTACGTTCGATGATTGTACCATTATGCAAAGTTTTACACTTATCGTTACTTAGTAACGAAAAATACTATTATTTTATTTGAATATAATATTTAAATTTTATGAAAAATTTTATGAAAAATAAGTTTTTTTTTCTCGTATTATTTAAACTGAGAATTTTATTGAAAAATTTGGTATAGAGGTCGTTGAAATTTTATATTCAATGGTTCTTAAATTTTGACCATTCCTCTATAGAACTCTTTACACACTTACTTAAAATTTTTTTTTAAGAATAATGTCTGCTTCAATTGATATTCGTCTTAATCGACAAACAAAAACATATAATGAGAATGTAAGTTTTTTTCTTGCTCAAATGAACAAACTTTTGATTAAATCAATTCATTTACAATGATCAATTACTTTTTTATTTTTATGTTTTTAATGAACGAAGAATAATAACATAAATTATTTTAATCGTGTTACTGTATAGTTTTGCATATAAATAAGAAGTTTATAATTTATTTGTATAAAATTAAATTTAAAATCAAAAAAAAGAAATCCACTACATGCTTAAATCTATATGATTCAAACCGGACAAAAACCATCAGTAGACCGATCGGTATAATGTGCGTTATATTGGCAGTAGTGCGAACAAACATGTGACATAGGAATGTGCATAGAATTAAAGGAAAATTATATCTTCTAAAAATCTGATAAGTTTAAAGTTGATTTATGTAAACAAGATTTTTAAACTCCAGAATATAGAATGAGACGTAAACATGAAAAGAACAAAATAAATTTAACATTTATTTTGTTTCTTTTTTTAAAGGATATTATTCAAGGTACAGTTATTATTTCAACACCAACGTCATTCAAACATAATGGTATTATCATAACAGTTGATGGGTCTGTTCAATTACATTTAAGTGGTAAAAGTGTTGGTGTTTTTGAAGCATTTTATAATTCAACAAAAGTAAATAGATTCTTTTCTTTTTCTTTTTTTTTGTTTAAATTTTTAAGTTTTATTCTATAGCCTGTTACATTAATTAATCAAACAATTGAATTAGCTAAACCAGGTCAAATGCCAAGTTTAAAAACGGAAATTCCTTTTCAAGTGCAATTAAAAGGTCGACCAAATAAACCATTATATGAAACATATCATGGAGTTTTTGTTAATATTCAAGTAAAAATTAAAAAAATTAAATATATTTATTATCTTTTATTATTTTCTCTCTTAGTATTTTCTTCGTGTTGATGTTAAACGAACATTTCTTTCAAAAGATATGAGTAAACAGATTGAATTCAATATTGAATATGGTCCTGAACATGATTTAGCTGCTGAGAAAGCTATAACAAAACCAGCTGCTTTTGAAGTTACATCAGAATCAATAAAAACTATTCAAAATGTATGTATTTTAAATTTATTCTTCATTTTCAAGTTGATCTTGTTTATCTAAATAATCATTTTTGAGATATTTTCTTTCACTATTATTTCGTTGTCTATCTAATTTATAATTATAATCATTAAAATTTTTTTCATAAAATTTTTTTCTATTATGATTATTTTTAAAATATTGTCGATAATTATTATCATTTAAATCAAGATTAACATCATTTGATAATCGATCAGGATTTATTAATTTTTCATCATTCTAAAACAAAGAAAATAGAAATGTGTATTTATTTAATGATTATAAATCCCTAACATACTGTTAGTATTAATGGAGAATGCACACACCTGCATAAATCTTTTATTTGCATTGCGTTCTTCTTCATTATGAGCATGATCGATTTGATCGATTTCGTCTTCATATAATCCATTGTTATCTCCTAAACAACAAGATGCAATGCTTTTTAGTATAACTTACTCATTTTAAATTTTGTCGAAACTGGTAAATAATATTCTCCATCGAAACTTGGTTTTTGTTCAGCAATATCTTCTTGTCGATTTCTGAAGTAAATTCGATCATCATTATCATAAACATTTGCATCATATTCATCATTGAAGTTATTCTCTCGTAAGAAATTACGTCGTATTCGTGTACGATTTTTCTTATTGTTACTGTCTGAAGTATTAATTATTCGATTAATATTTGTTGGAATTGAACTCGTCTGATCAATTGTTTGACTATTTATGAGATTCGTTTCTAGTGAATGTTGTGTTCGATTTTTCTTTTTGATTGATGTTTGTAATAATTTTTTCGAATACATAGATGGTTTAAAGACATTATTTTTCTTAATTTGATGATGTGTATTAGAAAATTGATTATAAATATCATTGATAAAATGATGTAATTTTGCATGAGTATGAAAATTTTTATATAATTTATTTTTCTTAGATTTTAAATGTAAACGAACTTTAATATTTGAAGACGAATGACGTAGCCATTGTGATAAAATATCTGTATGACAGTTATGATTAGTTATTCGAGTTGTAGTAAATATCATCATAGAATTTGATGAAAGTTTATGTCGTGATTTAATACTATTGATAATAACGATTAATGATGAACGATTGTTTGTCGACGAGAAAACTACAATAAAGCCATGTAAAATGATGAAATAGTGGGTAAACATTTCTTTGTATTTAATAAATTGTTACTAGAGTTTGTTTTTTCTTTTTTTTTGAGATCGTTGTCAATGGCGGGTAAATAAATTATGAGAAAATTTTTATTTTTTCTTTTCTAGAAAATTGATGTACCAAAATTTAAAATAACTGGTAATCTTGATAGTCTTTGTTGTGTTATAACTAAACCATTTTCTGGCGAGGTTTGTTTTTATTTTTATTTATTTATATTAGTTTGGTTTTATATTTTGTTATAATTTAGTTAGTTGTAGAAGAAAGCGAATTACCAATAAAATCAATTGAAGTACAACTTTTACGTGTGGAAACCTGTGGTTGTGCAGAAGGATTTTCACGAGATTGTAGAAATTTATTTTGATGTTTTTGTTTTTTTAAGTGATTTTTTTTGGTCTTAATTTTAGCAACAGAAATTCAAAATATTCAAATAGGTGATGGTAATGTTGCTCGTAAAATACCTGTTCCAATTTGGATGCTTTTTCCAAGAACATTTACATGTCCGACTTTATTAACGGTTAATTTTAAAATTGGTATGTCTGCTTAAATATAGAAGATATGGTTAAAATATAGAATTTTTCATATTGTAGAATTTGAAATTAGTATTGTTCTTGTCTTTGAAGATGATCGTATGATATCTGAGAGTATGTTTTAGTAAATTTTATTTTATTTTGTTCTGATTATTTTTTTTTGTTTTGATAGATTTTCCACTTCGATTATCACGTTATTAAAGAAGATTTTATCGATATTTAATTTATCTTCGGTATGTGCAATACCGTTCGTTCTTTATTTTTTTTACAATTAAAATTCCTATTTGATTTTATGTCTTTCATTTTTTGTAATGATTTATTAGAAAAATAAAATAAAATATTCCACTAGGAATACGTCAAGAATTAGAGATTAATTCATGATTATCATGTGTCCTTGTTTTGGTAAAGCATGAACTATATGCTTTTGATTCTGTAATATGTCAATGGATTGTTCAACTAAAAAGTGCTATGCTTGGCCATAGTTGAGCACAAGAATTCTTGAACACAAAATGATCAGACTTGTGTGTGTGAGTGTAAGTCTTCTCATCAGCCAAACACACATCCTCTGTTCTAATAATATAACTATGGTCGATAACTAGTGATAATGTCGAATGCAAGATTGAAATTGATGTATCCAAACTTCTTTAGTCTCTGAATATCTGTTATTAACCCTTTCACGATATGTGATACACCGTATGTACCACAGTTATATATTTTTAACAGTGAAGTATATTATGCATTGACGACTAGAAATGATTATACACAGTCATTGTTAGTCATCAGTACATAATATACTTCACTATTAAGAGCAAATGACTGTGGTACATACGGTGTACCACCCGTTCTGAAAGGGTTAAGTATGTCAGTAGAAAGTTTCAAACAACGGGTTAGATTCAGAGTTTTATGCTCTTTCAGAATTTTTGGTCCGAATTTTCGTAGGACTCATAGTTTAGGAGTTATGAGCGAATCTTTGGAAGGCTTAATAGATCAGTCAAATGTTCTATTTGTTTTTGTTGAATTTTCGGACATAATAGAGTCCATCATCGGAACAAGATTGTGCTATAATTTCATGTGATGTTGTACCATTTTTGTAAATCATAGATAATACAAAATAAAATCAAATGATGGTCAAAATTGTGCTATAGTTTCATGTGATGTTGTACCATTTTTTGTAAATCATAGATAATACAAAATAAAATAAAATCGAATGATGGTCCAACTGTAGAATTTGTTGGTGTTGAATTTAATAAATTGATCACAAGTTGTTGATTTTATTGGACGAAATATAACTTGAAAATTATTTTAATTTTAAATTTTAAATGTTCATCATTGATTGTCATTTGTTGGTGATACTGATGATGTTCGAGAACCATTTACCGCGACCATAGATAATATAAAACCATTTACCAAGACCATAGATAGAACACAACCATTTACCACGACCATAGATAATATCACCAACAAATGACAATCAATGATGAACATTTAAAATTTAAAATTAAAATAATTTTCAAGTTATATTTCGTCCAATAAAATCAACAACTTGTGATCAATTTATTAAATTCAACACCAACAAATTCTACAGTTGGACCATCATTCGATTTTATTTTATTTTGTATTATCTATGATTTACAAAAAAAAAATGGTACAACATCACATGAAACTATAGCACAATTTTGACCATCATTTGATTTTATTTTGTATTATCTATGATTTACAAAAATGGTACAACATCACATGAAATTATAGCACAATCTTGTTCCGATGATGGACTCTATTATGTCCGAAAATTCAACAAAAACAAATAGAACATTTGACTGATCTATTGTCATCGTCTTATATTTTCTTTTTTCTTTTTTTAAAATTTAAAATTAAATTATAAAAAGTTTCTACTATATTTAGTAAAACTAAAGAATGGATCAATGGTTGATCTATTTATATATTTTTTATATATTCTATGATGTTGCTTTTTTTGTTTCTGATTGATCAAATACAAGATCAATTGTAGTTAAACGGTTTACTGTTAATTGTCTTGATAATATGGATACATCTTCACCATCATCATTATCATCAAGACCAGATGATACATGAATAGAGTATCATCACATACATTAGTACCGTATGAATCAGTTCGACATTCTAGAATAGAAATATTTATGAAGAACAAGGGTATGCAAGTTCAACAACCCAGGTCGAAAAGTACCGGCCGGTTCCGGCAGGAAAACAGCCGGAACATGGAAGCAGTATTCCGGCCTGAAATTTCCGGAATTTTTCCGACAATTTTTCGCTCGGTTCCTGCTGGAAAACACAGGAAATTGGTCGGAATTCACCGGAAAAAATCCAGAGAATTTCCGGCAGGAATGCTGCTTCCATATTCCGGCTATTTCCGGTGTTTCCCTGCAGGATACGGTGGGTTTTCCCGCATTTTCTTGCCGGTTCCTGCAATATCCGGTGGCCGGAACGATGGACCTGGGAATACCATCACTTCCTTCATCTAGTGGATATTGAGTCAAAAACAGATCACATCGACATAGAGAACATGGTTGACGATCATTTACTACCCAAGTATCAGTACAATGCATATGCAAAACTAGAAGAAATCATATCATTAATAAGGAAAGAATAGGTACTATTATAGTTAAAAAACTAACCATGACAACATGGAAACTTATATATTTGCTCATCCGAACTATATTGTTTTCGACAAACAGCACAGATTTCCAAGGAAGCCTCTGTACTAAATGTTATTCTATGTAATTTTGAAAGTTTTAGTTTTCGTTCACGTGTTGCATTACGTCTCCGTGAATAATTTGGATACATCTAGAAATAAAATGTAATGAAGAAGTTCGGATTAAAATATAATCTTACATAGAATGAAAAACCAGTAAATAGTAGTATTATACCAAAATAAACTAATACCATCCTTACAGTATGAACATCGACCAACTCTTCAATTTTAATTCTTCTATGAATACTATAACAAAAAAAAGAATTCAAGAAAAAAACAAATGTAAATAAAATGTATATACCGCATCATTGATTTTCTTGATGGTCTATTTATTAGATATCTTGTGATAATTTTGAATACACCATCCGGATTTATTACTTCTGTGAACATCACTATATGTATCAAAATAAAATGATATATTTTAAAGAATTAAAATAACTTACAATAATATAAGAGTATGTCGTGTGGTGAATAAGATCATGACAAGACCAATTAACAACATTACCAGTACTGACCAAAAAAATTGACCTTGATTAAATGTATCATTGCTAGCTCTAAGAATATCTTGAATAACTTGATGACTGTCGGCATAAAAGCCTAATGTGTATACCCGTAACATATTATAAATATTAATAAATCGTGATTGAATACCACCCTGCATACAAAAAACAAAAGTTATGAAATGAGACTAGACATTATCTCATTTATTTAAGTACATATGCACGATTTACAGCAGTTAAAAACCATCGGTTTCGATGAATCTAAAAAAGAAAGATTTGATATATATCTAAACACATTGTTAGAATAAATATATAGTAATAAGAGGAGAATACATTATGTCTAGTCAACTGAAATGCCTTGTGCGATCGTACGTTTCACTTCTCTTCTTTTATATACTGACAAATATTCTTTATTTTTTTCTTTTTCGATAATTCTATACTTGTCTTTCTTTCTTGGAGAATATTCAAATAATTCACAATCTATATGTTCCAATACATTCTTGCTTGCGTGTTTCTTTTCTTTTCATTTCTCTTTCTCATTCTTTTTCGGTTATCACTTTAGAATACGATAGAACATGTGGATCAATCATGCATTTGGCAGAGTACTGATTTTGCTTACTTAACAATATTTCGAAATATGTCCATCATAAACGAAATGAGAAAACGTAGATTTTGAATCTTGAGAACCTAACGATTCGTAATAAATTCTGATTGATCCTAAAGTATATTCCTCCGACTGTATCAGAATATGTTGAAAGTTATTCAAAATCAAAGAATATTCATTTAAATCTGATGAGATTCGTTAAAAAGTATTCGAATTCATTGTTGTCTATGAAACTCCACCATAATTTCAACATGAAAATTTGAAGATAAAGAAAGTCATCGCAATCCTAGTGAAACCTACTGGATCATTACAGATTCTAGTTACCACTGTATTAGTCATTAGAAGATATTTGCTTATCTGGATATTGAAAAGCACTGGTGCAAGACTAACGTTTGCAAGAGTAGAAATACTTTCTCATGATCTGTGTATTTTTATGTTTGACGAATACTTACCATAGCTTTATCACTTGGAAAAGCTTTGCTATTTAACAATTAGATAATTAAGTACCAGTAACCAAAACTGCACTACAAATGTACTCTAAATAAAAAAAGAACCTTTTAAAAAAATCTAGAAAAATGAACGGAATCAGTCATACGACGAAAATATCATTCATAACAGGCTTTAAGATCATCTGCAATTGAAACAAAATCAGCACTAGATGATTTATTAACCGTTATTTGTTGAAAACGTTTTTCCAACGCAGAACCATTTTCAACATATTTTCTACATTCATGAATAGTTGCTACACTAGTAAAACGAAGGTTATCTCAAGCTTTAAACAGATATTTTTATTAAATTATTAAATTAACAGAACAAGATATATACCTAATATCAATCACATAAACTTACTGCATCTGTGATCCCTGAAAATATTTCATCAAGATTGAAAATTTCCTTTAAAAATATCGGATAAATATATATCTTCAACTATTCTGTCAATAAAAAACAAAATAACATCACCATTTGAACATTCGCTGTCTTTCAAAATCAGTTTAAGAGATTACTACTATGAATTGCAGTAGCTAAAGTATTAATCATCATTTAATTTACTATTCTATCAAATTGAGAAAAATAAATTTTCTATGATAGATTATGTATATAAACCATGGTTGCCAAATTCAAATTTTGAAAATCAGGAGATTTTTGTAAAAAAAAAACAGAAGTTTTCAGGAGGTTTATTTTTCTCAAACATAAGATTTTTCTTTGAAGTTCAAGCATGATTTGTGATTTTAAGTGCATAAAGTTTCACTTTTCGTCCATAAACTCAACTTACTTTTCCAGGTGAAGATAATGGTAAAAGAATTTTCGTATTATTGAGTTAAAATTATACAAAGACGATCATTCACATATAATAACAATATTTACCTAGTAAAAAAATCTGTTTCAGATGACCTCATTTATTTAAAAGATAGTCATAAGACTTTAAGCAAGGGTAGCAACTATTCACTTTAATTGTTAGTTACTCGAACTGAATCTCCTTTCATTTTGTTTTGATTGTCACCTCATAAATATTTGATATATAAAAGAACATATTAACAACGACGAATTAAGTTTCTTTCTTGGATATTATACCCATGGAATGCTGATATAGATTTCTAGCCTTTTAAAATCTTTTATCGTTTTAAAATTCTCCTGTGGAGAAAAAACAAAATTTGTCAGTTGTTGATTTTGTTTTTAATTATTTATAATTCCTATGACTATGAAAGGTCTCATCCAGTTTTCCCTTGAAAAGTTCAATTTTCAATTGATTTTCTGATTTCTCACGTCAACAGATTGGTAAAGATAGTATTGGCTTTTTAATATACTTCCACCTATGATACTGCAACATCAATTTATATTTAGTCACATAAGCTGAAATACCTATAAACTAGATTAAAATCCTACGAGAACCAATTTTTATTGATAAAAGTTGATACAAATCGATTGAAATTGATTTGAATTTGCCGTAATCAAATAAAGCAAATTTAATTCAAAAAAAAGTAAAAGCGTACCATTTTGATCGGCTTTTAAGAGAAGAAAAATCGATTACAATGTAGAATTTTTCCTCATTTTTTTTACATGACTGGCTTTCACCGTCAAGTAAGAAAAAAAAGCTAAAATCACGAGAAATCAGGAGAAGACTATGAAAATCAGCTCCTGAATTCAGGAGAATTTTAATCAGAAAAAGATTCAAAAAATCAGAAGTCTCCTGGCCAAATCAAGAGATTTGACAATCCTGGTGTAAACATAGAAAAACAAAAGCTAATCGATAATCGTTTCTTGACTACTATTATTCTAATCTAAATTACAGAGCTTCAAATCGTACCAGTGGTATCCAACGGAAAAACTTATCGGCAAGTGAAAACTCTCTCATAGGCGACATTTAAGTTCCAAATTTCTTCAATCATATGAAAAAGATCTTTCTTATTTACTTCCGCAGTTTGTTAAAAAACTTTTTAGTGCTGCTGGATTATTTATTTTCATTGTTAAGATCTTCTTGTTAAATATTTCATTTGATTTCACAAAAGATCTTAATACACTATGTCGTACAACACTCTCTTCTCTTCGTAGGAGAGACGTTGTTCTCGATGACTTTTAGTTTCGATTTTTATCATCGAAAGTAAAAAGCACAAAAACTTCGATTCAAGCATTCACTGACTGATTTTCTTCGAAAAACTACCAGAGTTACAAAAAAAATGTCAGAAAAGCAACGTTAAATAAACTTCAATTCGTTTAATTAATTTATACTATGGGAACCATCCGAAAAACGTAATTAGTACGAAGTGAGAGAGAAGACTCAGAAACTTGGATCTAATTCATGATGAAGAGAGTAAAAGTCATGTCAACCGATTACATGACCACTAAACCTAAACGCCACAACAAGCTTTCGAAATCTTTCTCATAAAACTGGGACAGTTTAAGGGCATTCTTCTTAGTGGCGATCAAAAATTCTCCACTTTTCATTTTTCCTATTTATAATGTATATTTGAATGTTGTCTATCTAATGAGTACATTGTAAAAAGCCAAGATTTTCTTTTTGTATATGAAAAACTTGGAAAAAGATTTTATTTCATGTTAACAAAAGCCAAAAACAGCAACTTTCTATTCGTTATCTCTCAAATCAAATTTTCAAATACAACGCAACAGTTTTTCTCGTTTTTCTTCAATGGAGTACGATCAACTGGACTGAAGTTTTTAGCCTTAAGCTGAGCTGGTCCCTAATGATCAATAAAACACTTTTAAAAATTCGACAAAGAGTAGGAATGTTAAACACCAGTCGAATCTATGGAACCTCATCATCTGAATTCCGCAGAGTGCTCTTCTCTAGCTTCGTCCCCCCCCCTCTGTTCACTTGGATGTTTGCGGTGTTCCCGTTCTTCACAAAATGCCAACGTAAGCATATAGATCATTTCTATACCACTTGTCTAAAGCGGATATTACACGGTCAACAATGGTCAGACCATTTCTTTGAGTTCGTCTACAATGAAATTCCTCTTAGCAATAGGTGTACTAAATATTGGCAAAATTACACTAGAGCTTTAGCGAAATCGAAAGATGGTGAATTATTAGCAGAACAATTGTTCCTTAATCTGCAAAGATCCGGGTGGTTAAGGGGTAAAAACAGAATTAAAGGATTGAGGAGGTCCAAACCTTTTATTCAGCATACAACCGTTCTTGAGAAATGTTGGGAATGGTTGGATCAGAATCCATTAACAAACTCAATTATACAGTTCTCATAAGAAGATTTGGATCTGTTAAAAGAATTCCCAGAAACCTTTGGAAGTTGCAGATGAACTTCATATTCTCTTTTCCCTTACTACCCATTCTCCTCCTATTATGATTAAAACACGTCGTTGTTGATATATATCTAGTCTTGTTGTTCACTCGGTCTGATCTATCTCTGGCTAGTGTTTTTCTAGTCGCTATTAGTTTAGGGCTGTAGTTCTCTTTTTTATATAGTCCCGTCTTTTTCTTTTTTTTTGGTTTTTTCTTCTGTTTTTCTATTTTTCCTTTCGTCTATTCTCGTTGTGTTTCTTCTCGCTTGCTCTTATTCTTGTTATCATCATCTCGTCGTTCTTTCCCTTTTCTTCTCCATCGTGCTGTTCATCCATCTATTTTTCTTTTTATATATACCTTTCTCTCTTTCTTGTTCTTTTCTCTTTTTTGTTTTTTGTTTCTTGTTTCTTCTTGCTGCAACACACTGAGGATCAAGGTGAACTCCTCTTTATACTGTTAGGCCCATTAGGCACAGATCTCTCAACTGCTTAATAAAAAAATAAAATAAAATAAAAACTGAACTGAAGTTTTTATGATAATTAAATCTACATCGTGATGTATATCTATTTTTTTTTAATTGAATTGTTATTCTGATGAAATTTAGACGACTAAACAAATTTCATTCTAACCAGCAAAAACATGTTATTTTTTCGGAGGTCTTTCAGTATCTTGATTCTCCAACATAAATGGAACAATTTTTTTCAAAAGAAAAATATGCAGATCCCTATTTGGTCCTAAACCTTCACAGAAAAAATTTTCACTATAAAAGTGGGTGTTGAACGTTCGTCGGCTGAGAGAAGGAAGAGGTTCTAATTCTACTTGACCCGTTGCGTTTGCTTTTTGTTGTGAAAGGAAGCATCATAGAATGCTAACTCTGTGGCATATTTAACTCTATTAGCCAAGATCTATTTACGATGAATGTTTTGAGAAGCTTTTTAAAAGGTGTTTTCGAGAAATCTGGAAAAGAAAGTGCCTTCAAAGGAAGGGTAAGTTTAGCATCATGTCACATGATGAAAAGAGCAAATTTCTAAAAAATTATGTTCGATCATCAAAGACACAGGAGACGTTCAAATTTTCAAAAAAAGTGACCACATGATTTCCGAATAAGTCCTTATGAAATGTACTTCTATACACTAAAACTTTAATCTTTAAAAAGAATAAAAGAAAAATAATATTAGGGTGTGGGTGTGGGTGTGAGTGAAGAGAATGTCCATACCCACACTCTCAAAAAAAAATTGTCTAATATAATATACATGTAAATATTTTCTGCCATTTCCTTTCTGTCGCTTAAAAGTATTTTCCAAACGTTTTCTTCCCATGATATAGTTTAAATATTTATATAATTGTCGTTTGGAAAAAAAACACATGTTTCAATATTGATCTGTCAGGTCAATCACTCGTTAGCAATATTATATCTGATTTGGTTGGAAAATGGCAACGGCGATGAAAATCACTGAAGTACCAGCTTACGTTTTTGACGAGGAGATAAATACAAATGAAACTGTAAATAATGGAAACAAGACACGAGTAAAAGAGAGACAATGAGATTGGACAAAAGTAATGGTGTTTAACAATGTTAAAGAAGCTGAAGAGACAGTAATATAAAACATTAGTGATGCAATAAACTTTTGTTAAGCGTAATTATACTGTTTGTACTTATATTAATAAAAACTGGGCGTGGATTTTTCTACACGCCAACCAGAATCACCATTCGGAAGCTTTTCCCTTTCCATCTTACTAATTGCTTTGGGATCGGAAAGTTTTCGCCACTAAACAGAGAGTTGGGTTAGTATCCTGAGGCTTTGTTAGGTCCTTTGATACCCTGATTGATTCCGGAAAATTTTCTCGACCCACCTTATCTATTCCTGTAAGATCAGAAAGCGATCGCCATGATCGTAAGACATTGGTCGGTACCATGAAGACTTTTGCTGCGACATGACACATAGTTTGCTTCTAAAAGTTTTTCGTACGCATCCTGCAAATTCCTTTGCGATCCAAAAGTTTTCGCCTTCTTTCAGGAACGTAGATCGATGGTGTAAAGATTCTCGCACCACTTGGCAGATTGATAATATTCCTGGAATTTTCAGTCTTTCTTAAATATTACTTTTCGACGGGAAAGCCTTCTTTCCCAATCGTAGACATTCAACGATGGGGGACGTTTTCAATCTCTAGGGTGTGGGTGTGGGTCAGGGGTGTCAGGATTCCTTTTCTTATAAGGTTTCGTTCTCACGGAACAAAACTTGAGGACATGTCTGAGAAGGTATACAGCAGCTAGTACTCAAATTAGAAACAGTTATGTGAATCGATTTCGATGTTATTTCAATTGAAGCTAAGTACAGAACACAGAGAGATGATGATAATCTCGAATGTTACGTTTTCAGCACGTTCTCAATCAACTTGTAGGAAAGAAAATACAAGAAGAGAAAAGGAATTGCTCTATTATTTGATGGAATAAATTGTTGTTTTTTAGGGAATAATCTTATTATAATAAGAGATCAACAATGAACGTGTTGAGAAATTAATTTTATTGAATGAAGAATGTTTTTGAACAAAAGAGAAAGAAAACCAAATAAGTAAACAACAACAACAACATTTAATCAACATTTTTGAGTCAAATGAGATTCTGTCACAATGTTCTGTGGCTAAGTGTGTATTTTTTTCTTTAATAGGCTCTACAAGAATTCACAATGAAAATAAAAATGAAATCATCGAACGTGTAATAAAGTATCTTTCTGGCGGAATCATATAAGTTCTTTTACAATAATTGCCGATTTTTATAGATTCGACTGATGCTGATTTTTTTTCTTTACGAAGTTCTGTTTGTTGAGTATCCGATTATTCGATTTTTCCTGTAAAATACTAGATGGCATGTGGACTACACTCGTGGCGCAAACTCAGTTGTGAGCATCCATTTTCAATCAATTTCATATATGTTGGTAGAGTTTGATGAGCTGATCATGATGGAATAAAGTGTACTTCTCCACAGACTATCTTTGAGGAGTTAGGTTGATCTTAACTTCAGAAAAATGACTGTACGCTATTATTTCAGAAATTTGACTTTTTTATGTTAGTTTAGTTCTCAGCATTGGAAGTTAACGCTGGATGCACCTTGATTGACTTTACATATCTGCACAATCAACATAGATAGGTTTAAATACATCTATACAGTGAATATACGGAATAAATCTCGTTTTCAATAGTCTACATTCTACGTATTTAGTTGCTTGTTCCTATGTTTATGCGAACAAATAGAATTAGTAAAGGCAGATAAAAGAAGTATGATCAACATATATTTTTAATAGATGTTGTAAACAGATGAACATACAATTGCAATTAGATGAGTTTTGAAGAAACAATGAAATGTCATATATCTACAGTATTCAGAGTATTGAAATGTTCAAAGCATCTACTTACGAAGGAATATATTAGACTGTTAGATGTCGTTCGACCCATATTTTTGGTTATGAGTAACACTCAATGGAATCAAAATCCTCAAAAATTCAGCTCAAATGGATGTATTTTTTGCTTAAGATATCGAGTGTCTAAGACAATGTAATTCTATGGCTTGCCTTATGATATATATAAACATTCACTGGATACTCTATATCTCAAGAAACGCCCCTGAGAGCTGTCTATGAGCAAAACTTCAGATAACCGCATGGATCCAAACCATTTGAGGACTTTCTTAGTTTTATTGACGAGGAAACATTTTCAACTGACCAATCACTTCTAAACTCGGACACCTTAGTGAGATATGAAGTCCCCTATGACCTTCTGCGCAGAATTATAGGCATTTTACTAACATTTTAATTCAACAGAGTATTTCCTTCCCATGATGTTAAAGTCTAAAAAGTCACTCATATTTGGTGAAACGTGCTAAAATTTTCTGTTTCTTGGAGATTGAACATCTTAGAAAGGTAATATTGTTTTGAGCTAAAATTTTATTAAAATGCCTATAATTCTGGATAAAAGATCTAAGAGGATTTATCCTTTGAAGGTTTTTCATATCTCACTAGAGTCTACTATATGCACAGAGTCCGAATTCAAAAAGCAATTAGTCAATTGAAAAGGTTCTCTCGTAAGTCCAATTCATAGCCAAATTGCGGAGTCGAACAATATCCAACAGTTGAATGTGTCCTCTTGTTAGTTAGGACTTCTATTTGTGTTGATTTTGTAAATGTGAAAAGTCAGTGAAGGCGTATTCATTATTAAAGTTTTTCATACTAAGAATTAAACTAACATAGAAAACTAAGTTTCCAAAATTGTGATCAGATCATCGAGCTCTACAAATTGGCATAAAGCTGGTTGCAAACGGGTACTCACACTTGGGCACTTCCTCTTGTTACGAGACATGCACATTCTCAAAGCATCACCTTATTCAAAAAAAAATAGTTCTTCTATCTTTTTAGATCTCATAGCTATTTTTTTATCAAGCAAAATTTTGATCATCTCCATAAATCAAAAGTTCTAGAGCAGATCGAAATGTAAATGATCCTTCTTCAATGATTTTAATTTAAGTATATCTCAAATATTAAATTATTTTCATCTTAATATATATTGATAAATATTATTGCGTTAAATTATATTAAAAAAATAAACAATTATTTAAATACATTTGAAAATGATCCATTTAGTCATGAGTAAATTATTAAAAATCTCCAAAATAAAATTTTTTAATATTGACTAATAATCTCTTACTAAAGAGAAAAAAAAATAACTACATTTTCTTACAATATTTAATACATAAGTTTCGATTAGTGACAATGAGAAACAAAATATTGTGTTATTTCGCTTATGAGTATAAAAACATATGTTGTTTTTATGGATTTGTAGGTGTATTTAAAAAAAAAGAAAAAATTTTATCAAAACATTGTTAGACATTCTTTTCCGCGTTATCTTACAGCTAAAATGAACTTTAGATTGTGTTTTCTTTGGTTCGTTGTTATAATTCTATCTTGTAAGTAATTATTTCAAAAAAAAATAAAATTTATAGTAAAATTTGATTATCCTTTTTTTTAATTAGTATCACCACATGTTTCTTCAGCTGATAAGAAAGGAACGGAGCGAAAATGTATTGCACAATGCATGGACTATTGTACCAATGAAAGTGAAAGTGGCATTCCACCTGATTTATGCAATAATGCTTGTATAACAATGTGCTATTCGGCTCGGTATGATGCTAGTGAGTAAAACTAATCATCTAAGGAATTCGAATCGTTGCTTATTTAAATGTTACATTAGATTATTTAGCTATGTATCCATTGAGTATTTTGATTGATGAGAAAAATTTTTTATTATTGACAAACTATCGATCATCATTTAAAAACTTTTGGGAATAAATAATTTTTTTTTGTTCTCCTTTGAAAATCATAGGTTCAAAGAAAACACATGGAATTAATAGAGAATGAAGTACTGACTTGTATACGAAGATTAACACATATTAGAAATTCTTTTCTTTTAGGAAAGATTATTTTTTATTAATAAACTAAAATTTTTACTTTAGAAAAATTCTTTTAAATAGTATCTTTCAATAATCTAATTATATTTTCTCTTTTAGATAATATGGATATCGATTGGGAAGATGATCAATAAATTGATAAAAAAAGAGATAATTAAAAATCTTTTTTTATAACTTAATTGAAACATCAATAAAATATAAATTAAACAGCATTCTCTTGAAAATTTTATTATTAAAAAAAAATTATAAATCAAATTTATAAAACAAAAAAGCATAATTGTTGTTTTTTTTGGTCATTAAAATCTAAATCTGACTACTAAGAACAAAAAAAAACTAAGAGAATCGATATCACAGGTATAAATGTTGAATCATAATACTTAAGTTGATTGATTATTAAGATCATTTGTTGTCCATCGTGCAAGCCATTCATACATATGTTTATATTCATCCTAAATTAATAATAATTATAATAAAAGAAAACAATATAGAACTCAATTATTGTACTTCTCTTTGAAAAGCTGGACATGAATATGCAATTTTTCTTGCTTGATGATAAATGTCAACTATATTATCAATCATTAATTGTTCCATTAAATTTGCAATAAGACAAATAATAGCACCTTCTCGAATATCACTAATAATTAGAAACAAAAAATAATTCTAATCTATTCAAATAGAAAATAAAGAATAAAAATCGTACTCAATACAAATTAATATTGGTATATGATCATTTTGATCAAGATTTACAATAGATCGAGAAAGTTTATATAATGGAATATTTCGAATACAAATACTTGGTTGATAAATATAAATATTCGACTGATAATAACGTCGAAAATCGTTTGATTGATAATTACTATCAAGTTTTAATTGTTGTTTTTCAATTAAATCTATATTCTAATTAAATTATTTATTTTATAAAAATAAAATATACCAATATGAACAAAAAAAATTACTTGATCAGTATTTTGTTGAAATAAAAAACAATGTTGAATTTCATATGTTGACATTATTTGTAATATACTATCATAATCACGACAAATTGTTAATACAAATACTTTTGAATGAATATAACTCTTTTATTTTTAATTAAATAAAAATATTTTCAAATAATAATAAAATTTAAATGAAATTTTACTTACATCAATAAAATAAACTAAATTATGATCAACAACAGCTGGTAAATAACGATTTTCTAAATCTAAAAACCAGAAATAATTGATTTATTTTCATTTTTTAGATGAAGATATTTTAATCAACATACTCGATGGAATAATAGCATCAAGTTCTTTTAAACTATTGTTTAAAAATATCTAGAATGAATAGAAAAATTTAGAAATAATCAATTAAAGAAAATAGTTACATGAAATTGATCCGATAATGGATTATGATAAAATCGTGCAAATCTATTACCAAGTAAATTTTTAATTTGATGATCTAATGCTTGTAATGTTGTTATATCAGGTAAATAAGTCCATGATGAAAGATGTAATATAGTTGTATAAATAACAATTAACATAAACTAAATTTATGAATATTTATTTAAAAAAGAAAAGAATTTTTGTTTTTGTTATTATTAACTTACTTCATCCATTAAACATATTGGTAATTGTTCATTTAATTGTGTTATTGTATTTAATACATTGATAAAACCATACGACATTAATAAACATCGATTGATATCGATAGTCATATAAGCAACAGCTCGTGTATTAATTTCACTGAGATAAAGAATAAAAATGATTTCTTTGTTTTTTTTTAATTTTAATTCTTACCAACAATGTATAGCAATAATTCCTAGATTTTCATTACGTTCTTCTTCTAAATGTTTTTGACTAATATAATATTGAAGACGTAATAAAGCAATTGGATCAGTTGTAAACATTGTATCAGTCCAACCCTTTACTTGAAAATGTTCAATATGATGAATTTCATTTTCACCAATCTAAATCAAAGAATTATTATTATTTTTCTAGTATGTCGTTATTTTATCGAACTTTTTGCATTTTAAATTGAAATGTTTCAATATCTAATCGTTTTATTTTTCGAATAAAAACAATTTGATATTTATCATCAATTGTCATTGAAGAATTCGATTCATTTGGCCAATATTGAATTAAATGATTCTAAAAATTAAAACAAAATCTTATTAAATTATGGTATTCGTTTAGCAGGTGTTTCATTGTGTTCCAATATGGTGACATTAAAGTTAGTGTGTTTTACCTTCCAATATGTTATAATATCAGAAGATGGAACACCTACTTAACGAATCACTAAATTATTTTTTAATAATCTTATTACATTTTCTGTTAGTTCATAAAGCATAACAATTGATGATATATTTCGTGACCATATTATATCCCAAAACGTTGAAAGATTTTTCTGACGAACACCTAAAAGAAAAATTCTTATTTTTTTTTGGTTCTTACATCTATATTTTAATATTTATTACCATCTACTAATAAATATCGAACATCGATTTGATAATTTCCAATATTTTTAATCTATAAAATGAAAAATTAAAAACAAAATAAATAGAAACTAAAAAATATTAAGATATACTGCAATAACATATGCTTGAAGACGATTATTTGTATCAACAGAAGTTAATGATGATGAACGTTCGGGTACATCTGTTCTTTTTCTAATATTTTGATGAAATGCTTCAACTTGTTGTTTCAAACCCACATAATTATTAATTGCTAAATTTCGAATATGTTCTCGAATTTGTTGTGTTGGTACAATCAATGTATTACTTAATAATGTTGGACGTAAACTTTTATAAATTAATTCTTGATTTTTATAATGATCTTTATCATATAATTCATTCCAATTAACTCTTAAAACAAAAAAAAAAGAAATTTCATATAAAATTTTTCAAAAACTAAAATTAAAACTAACGATGGCTGTAATGGACCACACCATGAAACAATTAAATTTTTCCATTTTGAACCTCGAGGAACACCGATTTCTTTTGAATATCGTTGAAATTTAATATCCTCTCTTGTTGTTGCACCACTCATTGCTAATCCAAAATGATAACACCAAAATGATGCTAATGTAAAGAAAAGTATAAATGCAATAAAACCAATAAAAAAACTTGGAATATTATAAGCAAAATAAAGTCCTGGATCATTTTTATACAAATCCCATCGAAGATATGCTGCTACTCCACAACCAGCTAAATTAATTAAGCAAAGTATTGAAGATGAAAGAATAAAATTACAAAAATAACGATAGTTCAATAAACCAACACAATTATTAACTAAAAAGAAACAACAAAAAAAACAACATTTGAACTATTAGCAAAAATATCCTCTTAAGATTAGCAAACAAAAACTTTTTTCAAATGATTAAATAATCCTTATTAAAAGATAATTTAATATTTTGTATCATATTAATAAAATATTTATATTAATCGTTGTTTTATTTTTCATTTAAAAAAAAGTACTTACTCCATGGACAATGATGATCAAAATTTTGAACACAAACATTACATGTTGAACAATGTGAAACACGAGGTAAACGATAAACTCGACATGTATAACAATAAGCTGATGAATATGGAAAATTTCGAACAAGAATTGTTTGTGGTAATGGAACAGATGGAAAATAATTTCCATTTCTTAATGAAAAACAAAAAAAAAACATTTTGCTCTAAAATTTTAATTTAAAAATAATAAAATGTTTTTATCTTTACAAATCAGTTTGAATATTATTTTCTTTTTCTGTTTGTAGAACTTCATCAGTGTTTGGTCGTGGAACAACACCAGGATCATGTAAACATGCAAATAAATAATTTAATATTGTATAAAAAAGTGCAAGAATAAAGAGAATTGGGAAATATACATGACCATGTTTAACAAGTATAGGAAAACTATGATTAAAAAACAATATATATATATATTTGCAAAATAATTGAGAACTCAATAATATTTACTCCCAACCAATATGTAAGCCAGCTAAAACGAGAATAAATGTGAGAACAGCAACAACCACACACCAAGATTTATATGTCCAACATGAACCACAATAGGAAACAGTTTTACTTGGATAGATCTAATTACATATGTAAAAACAAAAGAAATCTATGTTGCTATTAAATATTAATGCATACTCGTCCTCGTCGCACATGTGAAGTAATTGGCATATGAAGAATAACATCAGACGACATGGAGAATTAAACTAGAAAAGTGAAACTATTAACTATTTCTACACGTTAATTGATCTATAAATAGAGAATCAATATGTAGTTAATATTATTTTAAAAAGTTCTTCATGCTGAAAGAATAAGTATTTTATTTCCTTTCGAAAGACAATAATGAATTGTTTCGCGATTTAATATATATCCGAAGTGACTACGACAATCAAATGCAATTTTTTTTTCTATGTTACTCCATGTCAATCTTCTCATAACAGGTGGAAGCTCTAGAAGACATGCTTTTTTTTTCTATTCTTATTCTCTTTCTTTATCCACGCTGTTTTTTGCCTTCCTGTTTTTTTCCTCCCATAGGAACAACAAAACAGAGATGAAAAAAAAATACTAAGCAAAAAACAAGGTCATCCTGTATGAAATCTATGGAATCATCTAAAACAAACGATCACATCAAATCTTCATGGATTTGTGGAATGAGAAAGAGTAAAAATTAAAAAAAATTATTTTACATTTAGAAAAAAAAAATGTTACATTTTTTTTTATATTAGAATCTTCATTCATTACATTAGAAAATGCAGATTTAATTGTTCAACAAGCTGATGATTATTTAGAATCACTTGTTAACGATAAAGCATTTAGTGGTTCAATTCTATTAGCTCGAAATAATCAAATTTTACTTATAAAAGGTTACGGTTGTTCAGAATACGGATGTCAAGAAAAAAATACAAGTCAAACAATATTTCGTATTGGTAGTGTAACAAAACCATTTACAGCTATAATGATTCTTAAATTACATGAAAAAAAACAACTAAATCTTAATAATAAATTATCACTTTATTATCCTGATTATCCACATAGTAATCAAATAACAATAAAATATTTACTTTCAAATACATCCGGTATTGAAGATTATACTGAAATGGAAACGTTTGAAAGAAAATGTCAAGAAGATTTAACTATTGATCAATTAATTGACACATTTAAAAATGAACCATTAAAATTTAAACCTGGATCGAAATATAGTTATTCAAATTCAAATGTAAGATAAAACAACAAATTCTTTTTCTATTAAGGTGTTAGCGTTTGAGCAAAATTCTTCTTTTTTTGTCATGATGGGATAGAACTCGTCAAATTATTTATTGATATATTGTTTTTGATATATTTATATGATATTTTTGTAATGAAACCTAGGTTTAAAAAAAATCAGAAACGTTTATAAAAATTAAAATACCTCAAAAAGCATCAACTCTCAATATTTATATAAATATTTCTTTTGATTTTACTCGTCATATAGTTAGGATGCAAATTTTGAAAAAAAAAACAGTTTTTTCGATATGATAGCAAAAATGCCATAAATACGGGTTTATATTCAATGAGTCTGAAGATCAGAACTTTAGTTTCGGCAAAAAAAACCAACATCATATTCAGAATCAGCACAAAAATCTGCAGTGGATAGTATACTCAATACTCGAGTCTAATTTTCATAATTAGACTGCCTCAGTAAGGTGGCGGAAATTGAAAATTTTAACAAAATTTTTGCTCTGAATTTATTTAAGGTTGTTGGATAGAGCACATCAACTTACCTACGACAAATTACTTTTCCAGTTTTTGGAAATAAATGTTTTCTAGAAATATTAGAAAAAAGACTATATTCTAGATACTACCACTAGACTCGTCAACTATGACAACACGTTTTTTTGACTTTGTACAATATTACAAGCATTATTTTCTGATTTTGCAGATTAAATTGACTACAAAAAATTTTATGTACATAATTTTTCGGTCAATTTTATCTGCAGAATCAGGAAATAATGCTTGCAATATTCTACAAAATGAAAAAATATTTTTACATCTGTCATAATGCACTACTCTAATTATTATATTTAGAATTTAGTCGTTTTCTTTTTAATATTTCTAGGAAACACCTGTTTCCGACAACTTGAAAAGTAGTTTTTCATAGGTAACACGATGTGCTCTATCCAATAACACTGAATAAATTGAAGATAAAGATTTGCTTAAATTTTTAATTTCCTGCCTCTTACTGAAGCAGTCTAATTATAAAAATTAGATTCGATACAGATTTTTGTATGCTGATTATGAATATGATATTTATTTCTTTCGGAACTGAATTTCTCATGGTCAAACTCATTGAATACAAGCCCGTATTTATAGTATTTTTTTGCTATCACATCGAAAAAATCAAACAATATTTTTCAAAAGATACACTTAATAAATAAAAAACAATTCAGATAAATATTGAGGCTAACGAGACTTGATGCTTTTGATGTATTTCAATTTTTTTAACCTAATTTTCTCTACAAAATCATTATCTGAATATGGCAAAAAAATAACATTTTGCTCAAATTTTGAATTACTGACACCTTTATTTAAAAAAAAAAGTTTTCTCTTTAGTATATTTTATTGGGCTTAATTATTGAAAAAGTAACTGGAAAATCATATGAAACAAATCTTCGAGAATTTATTCTTGAACCATGTTGTATGAATGACACAGGTTATGAATGTGATAATAATCCTATATTAAATACAAAACATAATCAACGTGCATGTGGTTATATATGTAGTACAGATTCAAATTCTTTTGACACATGTCGTTTTATAAATATGTCAACAGTTCGTAGTGCTGGAGGAATTTATTCAACTATTGAAGATTTATATCGTTTAGATCGATATTTATATGGAGAAAAACTATTAAATAATCATACGAAAAAAATTATGTTTAAACCAGTTAAAGAACATTATGCACTTGGGTAAAGAAATCTTTTTTTTCTATACAGCAAAAATTTCTTTTTTTTTTTGTTTTTATTTAATTTAAGTTGGGAAGTCGAGCGATTAAAACATAGAAGAATAAAACAACAACATACTGGTGAAATATTTGGTTTTTACAGTTGTTTAGCTCGGTTTCCGAAAGATAACGCGTGCATTATTATATTAACTAATTTAGAAGGAATATCAGTTCATGATATACTTGACAGTTTAACTGATATTTTATTTCAAGAAAAATAATTAATCTTATTAAAAAGAACGTCATTTTTTCAATTTCGACATATTATTTTTTTTCAGCAAAACATATCAAAACCACATACTTTCTATTTTCTTTTTTGTTGAAAAAAAAAAAGAAAAACAATTCCTCAGCTTTGCATGTTATTATTAATCATTTCTTTTCTTCTTTTTTTATGCTAATTCTCATGCAATTATTGTTCTATATGGATTATTAGATTTATCAAAACAAAGTCTTTATAAATATTAATAAAAAATAAAAGCAATCTTATGATTAATTTTATGCTCATTTAAGTGTTCTCTAAATTAACTTCAGACATGAATGTGTCTTATTCGAATGAAATTATCATGTGTAACAAGAGAAACAAATCATATTCAATTCCATAACGTTAAGATGAAACAAGATTTAGTTGTTATATTTGAAATGACAATTACTGTTAAGGATTTTTCTATGAAGGAAGTAATCAATGTCGAAATATATTCTTGCAAATTAAAGAACAAATATTTTTTATTAGTATTTCTTACCTGTTGTAGAATGATGAAGAGATTTGATTTAAAAATTTTGTTTTCTTTTTTCTCCTAAATTAATTCATCTGATAGTTATTAAAAAATAATAATAAAGAGAGGAGAAATTGTTAATCATATTTATTGCAGTGACGGAGCCAGACGAAGCTCAGTTCCTTCTACGAGCTTATGAATTCCCACTAGCGAGATTCTTTGAAAGATATATTAGTCTTTGCAGTGAAACGTTTTAACATACATCTTATTTTATGGTACTCATATGTGTTTTCGAAGAAGACAAAATAGAGTAAATATCAGGTTATGAGTCATAACCTCGAAAATCCATGTGAGTTTCACACAATAAAATATATGAATTAAAATGTTTCGTTGCAAAGGCTTATACATCTTTCAAAAAATCACGCCAGCGGCGACTCAAAGATCCCTAGAGGAAGATTGAGCTTCCAAACCCAAAATCTTCCTTCCGCTACTCATTTATTATCTAATAGAACTCATCAATCAAATGAGAAGTTAGAGATCATTCATTATTACTTAGATAGCGTAATCATTACGCATTGCGTGCTATTACTAATATGTGAAAGTTCTTCATGCAAAATGATCGGATAAGAAAACCACTCGTATGAAAAAAATCGACTTGCTTAATTAAACTCTACTTTGTACATCTTTTTACTGTTAATATGTTCTAAGTCATGCTTTTATATTCAACCCAATGTTATCGTTTATTAAAACTAGAACAAAATAATTTGTACACAAAAAAAAAAACAAAATTAAAAATTTTAAATATTTAATAAAGATGATTGTGGTTCTTTTTTTAATGCTCTTAATAAACAAAATATTGTAGCAGGTGTTACACCCGGTATTCGACTAGCTGAACCTAATGTTGTTGGTCGTACTTCTCCTAATTTTTGTTTAGCTTCATTTGATATTTGTAATTTTTGATAATCAAATGTATCTGGTATAATAAATGCTTCATCACGTTTAACTTCATCAATTTCATTTTTTTGTCGTATTGTTAAATATTCATAAACAGCATCAAGACATAAACGTTCACATAAATCATTATCAGATAAAAGCATTGAACGTATACCTTCATCATCTGGTACTAATGGAAGCCATTTTCCATTATCCATCATATAAGGTGCTTGATGAACAAGTGAATAAAGTGATTTTAATGTATCATCTCGATATGTATTAGATTCTGATGGTGAATTTAATAAATGACGCCAAATATGAACTGGTTTTTTTATATTTTGTAAACATTCTTTAGCTCGATTATAATTTGTTTTAAAAGTTTGAAATTGATTATAACGTTTTTCACTTACACAACCAATATCATAACCAGCTTGTGTTAAACGAAGATCGGCATTATCCGCCCTGAACAAAAAAACATTTTCATTTTATAAAGAAAATAAATACAATGAAATTCTTTTTGTTTTTCTGTGTTTACCGAAGAGATACACGATATTCACTTCGTGCTGTAAACATTCTATATGGTTCACTTGCACCATGTAATGTTAAATCATCAATCATTACACCAATATATCCTTCACCTATGATGAAAAAGAAATCATATTTAAATAATTCAAAAAAAAAAAAAAAAACTTGTTTTACCTCGACTAATTGTAAACATTGGTTTATTCAATACTTTACATGCACTATTTATACCAGCTATAATACCTTGTCCAGCTGCTTCTTCATATCCAGTTGTTCTACGATTTATAAAATAAAAAAAACCCAAATATAAACTATCGAATAAAAAAATTGAATAATTTTACCCATTAATTTGTCCAGCAAAAAATAAATTTGTAATACGTTTTGTTTCTAAACTTGGTTTTACTTCTCTTGGATCAATATAATCATATTCAACTCCATAACCTGGTCGAACCATATTAACATTTTCAAGAGATGGTATTGTACGAAGCATACGTAATTGTACATCAATAGGCAATGTACAACTTAAACCTTGTGGATAAGTTAATTCGGAATCCAAACCTTCTGAAATAATCAAAAAACGAAGAAATTTGAAATTCAACAAAGAAACAAAAACCGTTAGCGCAATTCCTGCAATATTAAAATATGAAATACAATATAATTGCTGCTGTCAACCCACAAGGAAATTGTTCTATTCAATTTATTTTGGAATATACTTCTTTGCCTTCCCTTTTACTTAATTCTCAAGAAATACAATAAGTCATATATTATAACAAGGCGTTATTGCAAGGGGGAAACGGCGGACTTTTGGACTTGAAGTTACTTTGGGCTACTTGGGTGGTACTTTGAGCTACTTCAAGTACTCTACTTTGACGTACTTTTCTACTTCAAGTCCGCCGTTTCCCCCTTGCGTTATTGATATACGATCTGTGATCATATGTGAACAACGTCTATCACGTAGGGATATTGCTAGAATGTCTGTGATGGATAGAGTCCATCGGATTGGTCTCAGATCCAACTGGAATCCGACTCGAAAAATTTTCGGACTAGTGACAAAACGAAAATATTCCTAAGTTGTCTGTGGGAGTGCAAATTTCTATTCGGTATACTTCAACACTCCTTTTAGATAATGTTTCAAAAAATATTAACTAACCAGGTTCAAGCCATACTGGATGAGTTTGATTTTTAAAACGAAGAATTTTTGACTCAATTGATGGACAATAACGTGGACTACGAGCATCTTGTGATACATGTCGACTTAAATGAACATTTCGACGAACAATATCAGCTAATTCAGCTGTTGTCATTGTTAAATGACAATTTAATTGTTCTTCAGGTTTAATCCAAACATGTTTATTTAAAAATGAAAATGGTAATGGTGGATTATCACCTTGATGTACAATTGTTTTACTAAAATTAATTGTTTTTGTTTCTAATCGAGCTGGTGTACCTAAATTTTTCCAGAACAAAAATTCATTATTAAATAATAAATATTAAACAAAAAAAACACAAAATTAACCAGTTTTTAATCGACCCATTCTAAATTCAAGTTCTTCAATTGATTTTGCTAAATCAATTGATGGTTGATCATTAATTCTACCAGCTGGTTTTTGTTCATCCATACCAAGATTAATACATCCACGTAAAAATGTTCCCGTTGTAATAATTACAGATTGACATGGAATTAATGTATGATTATCAAGTGTTATACCTGTTATACGTAATTGTTCTTTATCAATAACAATATCACGTACAGCTGCAGCCATAACATGTAAATTAGATGTATTAAGAATTTCATTTTGCATAGCTTGTTTATATAATTTACGATCAATTTGTGCTCGATATCCCCATACAGCTCGACCTTTACTTCGATTAAGAACTTTATAATGAACACCGGTTTTATCACAAAGATGTCCACAAAGACCGCTAACAAGAAAAACAAGAGAATATATATTGAAAATATGAATCAAAAAATAAAAATACTCAAGAGCATCAATTTCACGCATTAAATGTCCTTTACCAATGCCACCAAATGATGGATTACAAGACATTTCACCAATTGTTTCTATTTTATGAGTTATCTAAAAAATTAAATACAAAAAACAAAAAAAAGATGATTTTTTTTTTGACTAGATCTTTTAATTATACCATAAGTGTTCGAACACCCATTCGTGCTGATGCGTGTGCAGCTAGATTAAAATTAAAATATTAACAAATATACAACATTCATTGAAATCATTTACCTTCACAACCAGCATGACCACCACCAACAACAACGACATCATAAGGTTGAAAAATTGAACAATTAATAGGCTGTTTAACAATACCTTGAATAGGAGTTGAATCAACTTTTAATTTCAATAAAGAATCATAACTAAAAGTTGTCAACCATCGATGTGTAGTAGTAATTAAATTTGGTAAATGAAAAGATCTTAAATTATATCTTTGAATTTTGAACATTGTTTATTAATACAATAAATTTTACAATGAAAATCTAGTCTTCGTACTTAATCGAAACTAGTTCATTTATGAAATAGATGATTCATTGTCAACTAATTCATTGGTTAATACTAATAACACTAGATGTCAGTATTACATTAATTTCGGACAAATGTTCTTTACCAAACGACTAGATCATTGAGCTTTACTTTTGAATATTATTTTCATGACTTGACTTCTTACAGTTGATATTAATTTTTTTAAACAATAGAGATTTTATGTCTTGGTTGTGTTAGGTAATATTACAGCTAATGTTTTCTTATGAAAAGTAATCCATCATGTATGTGATATTATAATATCACATGATGAAATACTGTTTACGAAGAGGAAACAGCTACTAAAAGAATACTTTTGAATTTTTTCTTAGTATTTAACCTTCAGATGAAAGTCTTTCACTTTAGTTATGTTTCAATTATTAGTCAAAAATAGACAAACATTTCTCTACTTTTTATCTTTACAATAATACCATTTTCTCAAAAAATTCATTTGAAAACTTGTATTTTATGATGTACACCCTAGATTTCTACGTCTGTGAAAATTGTCATATCCTTTTCTTCGTCATGTACATTACTTCATTATTATTATTCTATAAATATCCATTAGATACTTCAAAATCCATTCAAATTAATCTAGATATAAGACGCCCGTGATGAACGATTTTCATCGATAATTAGATATGCCTTGTTTGTATAATTATATCTTGTCGAATCCTATCAAAATAATGCACTTGACTCTGCTACTGAGAAAAATACACATGATAAATTCAATTTTGTCATTATTTTTAGTTATATTTAATGAGTATCATACGTTAGTCTATTATGAAAACATCAAATGTTACATCTATAATACTCCTTTATGAGTGTCCCTTGTCTGTTAATACTAGAATTATGGACAAAAGTCTTTCACCATCCTCTCCATATCTCGACTACCATACATTCTACAGATCGAAAAATTTGTGTGCACATGCTTCACTAATAAGGTAGGTGTGAAACACGAGCTAATCTCGATTGTGTAAATAGAATGAAAATTATGATGAATGGTAATCGATCGCACCTACTTATCCTTTTAACTTCATAACTATGAAAAAGAAAAAGAACATTGTTTTTATGACTGTTCAAGTGAGAAAAACCTATCTATTGGCTCTTGTAGGAGACCGACCATAACTCAATAATAGTTTAGTGAAGCGAGCTGAAACTTATACACGAGCTTTGTCCATAGTTAAAGTTTTATGAAAGAACCTTCCACTAAAGCAAAATACTATGTGAATAATCATTGTGTTAATGTAGAGGCAACAACCTTTGATTCAATTCCTTGATTAGGACTCCATTTATATGCTAAAATATAAAGAATTAGTCATGTACTTGATAGCAGTTACCGAAAAATTTAGTAGACAATCTTTTTCAGACCAGAAACTTCAACCAAACATGGACATCCTTCATTATAATTCTCCTTGTATTTAAACAATTGAGACAACATAGTATTTCTGAATTAAATTCTTAGTTCAGCATGTATTGTAGTCGAGAAACGGAAAGACTTTCGTTTCACTACTGAATTATCAATTTATGAAACTATGAATTCATTATTAATCATATTCAGATCGATTGGTGGCACACAAATAAACACGGAATCATTTAATATCAACCGTCTTCAAATTATGTGCCATTGACCGAACCTGATCACATTGTGCTAAAAACTATATATAGAATTATAATTGAAATATATATTCAATAAATAAATAAATAAATAAATATCGTCGTAAAGTCATCTCTCGATGCATGACACACTAGCACACGGCAAATATTTATTAGTAGCCGTGAATTAGAGTGCCATAAGTCAAAGAGACGAGTATTATATAAAGAGATCTAAAGAGAAAGAGAGAGAGAGAGAAAACTTACCGTAGTAGTGTAGCATCGTTCAACATTTTCAGATTGTATAATCTGAATATTGATCGCTTGCTTAGAATCATAACTATTTATACTCGAAATAGATTACAATGCCTAATTTTAACAACCAATCTAAAAATAGAAAGAGAGAAAAAAAATAGAAAAAACATCACTCTCTCTTATGTTTTGTATGTTATCTTTTTTTTTCGTAAGAAGAAAAATAATCATTTTACACTTTCCAATTGGTGAAAAGAAAAAAAAAAGAATAACCAATTGATCAAGGGTGACAAATGGATTAATTGGTCATAACATAGACAGAGCTGCATGATGCAATAAACAGCTTGTACAAATTTTGATCGAAACAAATTGACAATCGAAACAAATACAGTTCTCACATGTTTGAAAACTGTTTATATTTTTTGAAGATCATTTCACACAACAACACCAAACTATTTTGCAAAGCCAGATGTATTTGAATTCAAAGACGAAAAAAAAAAAACAATTGTTTTAATTTGCAATCATTTTCAATTGATAACAGTAACAATACAAAATAGTCAAATTTTGTAATATTCATTTAGATAAGATTTCAGAAAACTGAATAAATATAGATGAATATAACGAATAAAAACTATTGATAAGAATTCATTTGAATTATTTTGGTAGTAGTTCGGATTTCAAGATAAATGTAAATTCTCTAATCATTCTTATAATGGTATGATTATAGCTAGTATTCTACCATGTGATATTATAATATCATACAGTAGAATATCAGCTATAGGAATACTACAATAAGTTTTGTATATTTGAACGTGTGTCCTACGTAGATTTCATCGGATTGAAGATTTTCTTACTCGGACCCTACTCGACAGGCTCTAGTTCTATATCTATATATGAGAAATTATATAATAACAACATATTTTCTTTCTAAGAAAATTCATCATATTACAGACAAATGAAAAATTGAAAGAGTTTGAATAATTTTATCATTATACCTTAACATCTAACGTATCTTCATATTAAATTTCAAACTTTTTAAAACTTTATATTTACAATATAAATTTGACTTTTGTCACATCAATTTGAGTAGAAAATATCTATTTATATTGCATAACACTTTTACAATAGATCGAACATAGTATTACCGCTTTCGTTCAATAACATAAACCAATTCTTATTTGAATAAGCAATTTATTTTAACCTGCTGTTTTTGGATAATTCAATTATCTAAAGCCCATTGAACACACTATGTATATTCGTATATCATCACACTTGACAATCGAATGATAATATTCTGTCGGGCATAAACAAAAAAAGGCACAATATGTTGGGAAAGAAGACGAAGATATAATGTGTAACATATCATCACCTATTCACATGCACTTGATAGTCACACGAATAAAAATTTTGTTTTTTTTTGTTTTTTGTTTTCTTCAAATTTATAGAAAAAGACGTTATCTTTTAATATGATATATTCAAGAGTCAAAAGATCAAAAACAACAAAAAAAAATTGAGATATTGATCATTGATTATACTTCTGAGAAAACTTCTAATATGAAACATTTTTGTAAAATGTTTTTTATTTTTTGTTTACAAGCTGTTGTTCAATTTATGAAATATGTGTGATCAATTAGAAGCATCATCGGTATATCTGAACAGTGACAACGAACGAACTAGTCATCTAATATGAAATAAATATCATTTGTATTATTATAACAAGCTGTTACTCTTAGACAATTGTCATCGGCCTACTTGTTGACAAACAGATGACAAAACGTTATGAATCGTCTGCTTCTGTTTTTTTTTGTCTTTTTAAATTAGGAACAGCTCGTAGCGGCTTCACTTTGTAACACCTTATGTTTAACTATTTTTGGTTGTGCTACTGACAATAAAATGTATATTTATTGGATTGAAAGGTGTTTACTTGTGTACTCTTAGATCATTGAATAAGATTGTAGAAATATATGATGCTATCGGTAGGATAATCGTCTTGTGTGTTCGAATGAAAATCTATGACAAATACTTTTTTTAAGTGTTGTATAAAAACAAAAAGAGACAAAATTCTGTTGAATCAATTTTTGACGTTGCCAACATGATTATTATTTGATACATAATGAATTTCTTTTATTATTTCAATGATTAAAGTATCATGGTTTTTATCTTTATTGCGTATTATTGTTGATGATCATCCCATACGTAATAATTCAAAATGTTAAGATCTGAAGTCCTTATATGCATGAGACATTACGTTGTCTTATTGATAGATGAAATTGTCGACCAGCAGCCTTTTACACCTTCAGATTGAGCATATCAAAGAACAACTTCAATATAATTATCATATGAAAATACTTCATCAGATACAAATATAATTGGAAACATGAGACTATTTGTAGAAACATCGAATCACGTTATAATTCTTTTTGGATGCATAACTTTTCTATGTATCTCCTCATCTAGAGCGTCACCAAGATTAGAAGGGCCAATCCTTGTTACGGAGATTGATAAATAAAAAAAGATCATTGGGTTTTGTTGAAGAAAAACGAACATGTTTCAACATTCTGGGATCACTCTCTCTGGTCTCTATCAACTAGTATTATAAACACTTGTTAATAAAAAGTATTTTTCATCAGTAAATAGAATCTTTTGATCGTTAACCAAAAAATGATCATGTTCACAGTATCGAAAATTAGTCTCGCAGAATTGTATCTCTTTTTTTTCATAAAATAAAAAATGCACATATAAAATAAGCTTTTTTTGGTGTATCTTCTGATATATTTTGTGTTTTAATAAAACATATTAAATGACAAAAAGATGTCATCGTTCAACAAGCGATCATTTATTATAGCCCAACAGTTATAATACTAAACTTTCTCACTTGTACTTCTTGAAACAATCAGAAAAGATATTGATTTATTATTAAATTATTAAAATTATATATACATAATTTTGCCTGTTGAATGACTTTGTTTGATACTAATACTCGTTTACATCGATAAATTCTTAATTCTCTCATAGGTATTTATAAAACAACGTAATTTTGTTTTTTTTTATCAATTTATCTTTGATCATAAGTTACTTGCCATGCAATAATGACGAGAAAAAAGAAAGACGATAATAAACTATGAAATCAGCATGGCTAGTTTTATTACACAAACTTATAATCGATTGTTGTCAAAAAAAAGAGTCGTCATGTTAGTTTATTTGTTGTTAAAATTTAATATCACGAAAACAAGAACATAAATATATAAAAATTCAATAAAAAAAAACACATGGAAACACAAAATGTATCTATTGTGATATAACTGTTTTTTCTTGAAAAAGATATTTTTTAAATTTAAGTATAATACGAATACGTTGATGAGATTCATTAGATTCTCCATCAGCATCATTATTTGTTGTTGTTGTTGTTGTTGTTGTTTTGCCTTGTTGTTTTCGACCTTTTGTATTACTTAATGATTGTTTTGCTTCATCAGATAGACCATCTAATTAATTAATTTTTTTTTATTGAATTAAAAAGAAATGAAAAAAAGACTTACTCATAAATCGTACTTTAAATTTTCCGCTTTGTCCAAATGATGATTCAATAAAACCTTGATCACCTGTTGGATTAAGTTCAACTTTAAAATTAACGAATATATTTATATTTGTTTCTTTTTGAAATAAATCTTTTCCAATTATTGTTTGATCATCAACTAGACGATCAACAAAACCAATTTTTTCTTTTCGTTTATAAATACGAAGTTTATTTGATAAATCTTTATTTAAATAATCACTATCAGTAAAACCATCAAGTGCATGACCATAAAAAGCAAGACGACATGTATTTACATGTATATCTGTATCTAAACGAGAACCTATTAGTATTGATTGTAATTGACAAGTTATTGGTGATTCAAGTTCAACCAAAGCCTTTTATAAAATAAAAAAACAAGCGTTGCATAAAATTAAAAAAAAAAAGAATTTTTGTCTACATACAAATATTTGTTTATTTGTTAAAGAATCTTCAGTTGGATATTGTTCAATAGCTTCATATTCTTTTTCATAATTGAATTGATCATTATTATCATTATTTACTGAGTGATCAATGAATAATACAATTTTACCCATAACAGTTGAATGACCACAAGTTATATGAAATTTTGTTCGACTTTCAATATCATGTTTAAAATGTTTTACTTTATTTATTTTAATAATTAAACCATGAAAGATTTTTATTATACCAGGCGTAGCTAGAATTAATTCAAATAGTAGCTGCTTGTTAGCACAGCTCCTTGTAGGCGAAAATGTAGAACTCACATATGTTCTTTAGGTTCATTATACTAATTCAAAAGACATGAAGTGAAAAACCTTTCGCAGATTACACTTGTTTTCCAAAAGAAGCGGTGTGTCTTATTTCTGCATTTTGATTTTTTATCTTGCTGCTTTTCTCTTTCGTATTCCGTTTCTTTTAATTTAATAGTATTATTCTAACCATTAATTTAACTGGCAAATAAGCCTGTTGTATATATTCATTATATCTACAGCAGGTCGCAACACGCTATTATCTATCTCTATAAGGTCTGAAACATTGATATTAATTACTTCATAGACTTACAAATTGATCAGTTCGTGCCTTTTTATGTTGACCATATGATGACTGTGGTTAATAAATGTATCCCTACTAGTAGAGTTCATCGGTTTCAAAATTTTCGGACGGGACCCGGTTGGATGCGGAACCAACCGGACGAGCTCTGCCTACTAGAGATATGGGAACAAGTTGTTTTGATTCCGGTCTCGGTTCCGGTGAAGTTTTATTTTTCGTTTTAAGTATAGATTTTTATCTGTGCAAAAATTAAAAATTGCACTATTTAGAATATTCACAAACATATTTCAGCTATTTAAATTTCGAAGAAGACTTTGGAATGTTCTAGAACAGCCCTGAGAAACTCTGGAAAAATGTCTGACGGTTGGTCGCTAAGGTCTGTAATAGAGAGGAGCGCAGAATTTCGACTTACACTCACTATTTTCTTTGAAAATATATGTGAGTTCCACAGAAAGAAAAGAGCAAAGAATTGTACTTACAAACTAATCCTCGTTCAAGTTTATCTGGATCAAATTGTGTAACACAAATACCAATACGATCACCTTGAATAGCTCTATCAATTGGTTTATGAAACATTTGCATTGATTTAACTTTACGAACTTCTTTAAGTGCTGCTATTTCAATTGACTATAAATAAAGACATAAAAAAAAACCATTCATTTTTTCTTTTTGTAAAAACAAAAAAATACTAATTGACATTTACATCATTAATTCGTACTGAGCCTGAGAGAATTGTACCAGTCATAACAGTTCCTTGACCACGAATTGAAAAACAATGATCAACAGAAAATATAAATGGACCATTTGGTGATCGTTGAGGAATATAAACATGTTGTTGAAGTGTTGATATAAGTTCATTTAAATTTAATGATGATGATGCTGAGCAAGGAATAACAGGTGCTTGAGGAAATTTTGTGAATTCAAATGTTTTACGTAGTCGTTTTGTCATCTGAATAACTAAGACAAATGTGTTGTATGATATAAAATGAATAGAATATTTGGTTTTTGTTTTTGATTTACCTTTTCTATTGTTGATTGTCGTTGAGTTTCTTCAATAAGATCAATTTTATTTAATACAACTAACATTTTATCACAAGTTATTTCACCAATAACTAAACATTCAGCTGTTTGTGTTTGAATACCTTTTGTTATGTCAATTACAAGTAACATTAAATCGATTATTTGAGCACCTAAATAAAAAAGAATTTTTAAAAAAATATAAATTACGTAAAAATGAATGTCCACATCAGAATCAAAGGGAGAGGTGTAAGGTCAATAATTTGATAATCATGACAACTAGTCTGCAGATTTTTAGTAATGGAAAGAAAAGAAGTCCGGATGTTTTTTTTGTCTGACGATATATATGATAAAGCTATTTTAAAACCCATGATCTTTGCGAAAAAATGTATGAAAAAGGCATTCGATTTTAAAGAAATCTTAATAAAACGTCAGCAGAATGCTATATAATTTGATCGAATGGATGCGCGATTTGGTTTGCTCGACATCGAGATCCGAGAAGATAATTACGTGAGTGATACATTGAACTATGGATATGAAGTCCCTCTTCTGCAAAGATGATGAGTCTTAAAATAATATTGTCTTGTATAGTATCAATCAAAAAGACGTCTGAAGTTCTTCTTTTTTCGATTGCTAAAAACATCAAGTCGCTAGCTGTCAGCATGATCGAATTACGAGATTACACTGCAAGTATTCTGGAATAGATTTATCTTCATCTATTAACTTTAAAATTTTCGAATTTTTTTTTTTGATCATCAATATAAGAATTTATTGATTAATAAATACAAATCGAACATTGCAGATAGCGCTCCAAAAATAAGGAAACATCTGTTCGAGGAAAAAAAAAATTTTACAGTGAACATTTGCTGAGAAACCTTGGTCTCAAAGGTAATCCAGAAATCTTACTTTCTTTTTCTTATTAGAGAAATACATCAAAGTTCCGAGCCAAAAGTAGGTTCTTGACTTTCAGGATCCTGTAAATCCGGGTAGGATAGTCAAAAACAAGAACCACCAATTTTATCTCTAGAGAATACTTCCAAGTATCAGTGTTAATAATTCCAGCCTGGTTGAAAAAAGATAAGCAATCAAGATGCAATCCTATGAAAAACCAGACTTTTCCAGTAAAAATTTGCATCAAAATTTTTTTTCTTCGTATAAATGTCTTCTTACTTTTGGTACTCAACTAATACTAAAAATCCCGACCTGATCGGTTCTGTTGTCTTCGAGAATCAAAAACAATGAAAAAAAATGGAGGAGGTATATCCTGAACTAGTGTTATTTTGAGTATATTTAATCGATAAACTAATTTACCTCCAATAATTGTTCGTATTAAAGATGCATGTCCTGGACAATCGACTAAAGTAATTTGTAATTGTTTATAATTACTATTCATTAAATGTTCAGGTATATCCATTGTAAATGATGAAAAACCAAGATCAAGTGTTATTCCACGTTCTTGACTTTGTGGATTTTTATCAAATGCATTTGTACTACAAAATCAAAATCAATTCATTTAAATGAATTTTGTATTTCATATCTATTTCTATCTACCTAGCAACAGTACTTAAAGCTTTAGCAAGACTTGTCTTTCCCGAATCGACATGTCCAAGTACACCAACATTAAAATTAAGTATAGACATCTGAAGAAACAAAATCAATGGATGATCGTTATGCAGACAATAATGTTTGTATTTACATACAAGAGAAAGAAAAAAAAAGAAAAAAAAACAACAATAATATAGCTATGCTTTTTTTTTTTGTTTCTCGATTTTGATTTAGAGTCTATTTATAAATCTATATAATATAATGAATTTTGTTTATGAACGATCACGTCTATCATTACGATAACGATTATCAGGTGACCTTGATCGATGAGAATGTCGTCGTCTATCTTCACGTGATGAACTACGTCGATGATGATGATGTTGATGTTTATGTGATTTAGAACGATCAGGACTATCATCCCGATAATGATGATGATGACGTCGACGATCAGGTGAACGTGATCGAGAACGATCATCACGTGATGATCTATTTCAATTAAACGAAAAAAAACAAAATTCCATTAATTCATTAAAAATATTAAATTTTACCTATATTTTCTATTTCGATAAGAATCTGTTGATGATGAATAATGATGATTATGAGATCCATTACGATCTTTTGATGATGATGATGATGCAGCATTACCAAATGTTTCAGGCATATCAATTGCATTTGATGATTTTGTTTCACATTGTTCTTCGTCATAATCATATCTATAAGAAATTAAATAAAAAGAAAAAAAAAACAAAAATATAATCAATGAATAAGCTATCATTTCTTGCTTACTTTCCACCTCACATACCTTGAATATGCACCAAAATTATCGCCTTTATATGGACCATGAGCATGTAATTTTTCCATGATTTCTTTTTGTGTTGGAACTGGTATTCGAGGAAATAATGTATCATACCATCTTAATAAAAAAAAACCCATTGTAATAAAATAAGAATATAATTTCATTATGTTACATACTCAATACGTGTTAACCATTGACGAAGCATTTGACCTATTGACATAATACAACCACCACCAGCTTTTACATCTAAAGTCTATTTGAACGAAAAAAAAATCATAATAATAATAGATTTGAAATTTTTATTTCAATTTACTTCTGTATCATCAAGATATTCTTCAAACCATTCAAATAATTCATTTGGTGGTTGAGTATATCTAATAATTAAGAACAAAAAAATACAATAATAAATTTTATCTTTCTTTTTTTTTTTTTTTCCTACCGAATATACATAAAACCAAGTGCACGTATATATGGTGAATCAGTATGAGTAGTTAAACTAATAACTTGTTTTCGTGTTAATTTTAATGTATATAATTTATATAATAAACAAAAAGCTGTTGATACAATACCACCACCGCCAACACCACGAACCTGAATAATCAGAAACAAAAAATATATATTCTTTCATTTAAATCGATTCAAATATAAGAAAATTTTGTGAATATTCAAGTGCTATCATATGTATATATGTATATTATAAATATTTATAGACTAATACTAAAAATTGATTGCTCTCGATAATTTATTCAGTGACATCTGTATTTTAGAGAGTTAATTTTTAGTATATATATTCCTCTCTCATTAATATATAGACTTACGACAATAAAAATAGTATTAATGAAGAATAAATTTTGGTTAATTCAATTGATTATTTCTTAAACTAGAAAATGTTCGAACTTTGGATAGATAATAAAAATAGCGATTTTCTTTTTTCCTTCATTAACCCAAATCCAAATATAACCTTGCTAATAAAATGAGAAAAAACTATAAAATTTTCATCTAAAAGAAATATTTCTATATGTATATAAATTTCTTAACTTACCCCACCACACATGCCTGTTAAACCGGATGTTTTTCGACTACCTTTTTCCCATGGTTCTAAGTGTTTAACCTATAAAAAAAAAGGATATAATACAAAGAAAAAAAACAAAGTTAAAGTATTTACTTGATAATAAATTTCATCTACAACTTCATGATAAGTTTTTTTTTCATATAAAGCACTTTTAAAATATTGTGATGACATTATATTATTCAGTACAAGTGAATTTAAATTCATTGAATCTTTATTTCCCCAAACAGAAAGAACATTTGACTCTCGTGACATGATTCTTTCTTTTTTTTTTTTACTTTTTGTTAAATCTAAAGATTTTAATATATTATTCACGAATGAAATATTTCAAAAAAAAGAAAAGTCTTTTCATTATTGTTGATCTTGAAAGAAAATTAACCAATGAAAATCAAGCGCTGTTAATATGTAAGAAAAAAAATCATTAATAAACAAACTTAAAAAATGTTTTTTTTTGCTTTAGAAATTTCTCTTAAGAATTTTTATTTAAAGAAAAACAAATCAAAATTTCCACAATCCATCAATTACCATTTGGACATATGTTTATTGCCACAATTGTAAACATCGTTTTTCGTAGTTTCAATCAACAAACAATAAATGTATAGAAATTAAATACAATAAAAAAACAAAAAACAAAGAAGAATTCTCTATAGATTGAACTTATTTGAGAAATCACAGATAGAAACACTTTCATTGAATTCTTTGAAGCAAAATTATTATTAAATCTATAATGATTTTAGATTTTGTTTGAACAGAAAAAAGGTATTTGAAAAAAAAATGTCAAGTCTTTTGACACAAGTAGTTCGTCGTCAGGCATTAATGATGATGCCTCGTCGTGCTGAAAGTTCTCTTATACAAGCAGGTCCACCAATAACTAAATTGACGAAAACAGTATGAAAAACTTGATCTTCATACATACATTTCTTCTTTGTAATTTTATAAATAATTTTTAGGAAAAACTCACTGTATTAGGTATGTTCTTTCTTGTACCAATGATCTATCCACTTTATGTTATGGCAAATTTACAAAAATATAATGGTTCAAATCGTACATTGGCAAAGAAGAAGAAGCAAAGTTCAAAAACCGAGAAGAAACAATCTGGCAAATAAGTCAATAAATCCTCATGTTTATCCGTCCCACAAGACATTGAACCTAATAGATTATTCCTTTTTCTTTTTTGTTCTTCTTTCGTACTCCTATTTGGGTTTGTTTTTTCTCTTATTGTCATCATAAATAAAATAAAAAAATATAGCATAGTTCCCTGTTTAATTTTAAAATTGAAAATTCTCTTTTGATGAGATGATTTAGATTTTTTGTTTAGATGCTTGCAAGCTTTCATGCTGCAGCATAAAATATTTTCTAATGGACATTATCTATTAAAGAACAAATTACATTATCAAATATCATATATTCTTCGTCGTTTAGTTTCATCTGAACAACATGAATCACCTACAATACCACATCCTATTCATCCAAATCCAATATTACAATTAACAAATAAAATTCCATCATCATGTTATATTCTTATTGCTGGTGGTGGACTTATTGGACAATCAGTTGCTTATCATTTAAGTGAATGTGGTATTAAAGATATTGTTTTAGTCGAAAAATCAAAGTAATATTTGATTTAAGGGGAAAAAGTGTTCATATATATATGTCAAAATCGATAGGTTAGCTTCAGGTGCAACATGGCAAAGTGCAGGTCAAGGAATGCATTTACAAAATACGTTAATTCAAACACATTTTACGCAATATTCAAGAGAATTATATGAAAAATTACATAATCAAGGACATGATATTGGTAAATTTTTGATAGAAAAATTTATTATTATTATTATTTTTTCTTTTGTGCTTATTAGGTTTCTCTGAAAAAGGTAGTCTATGGATAGCACAAACAGCAGATCGATTACATACATTAAAACGGCAATACGCAATTATAAAAGCTTTAGGAATTGATTGTGAAATATTAAGTGTTGAAAAAATTAAAGAAAAACTTCCTATTATTGATCCACATGAAGTTTGGGTAAAGTAGAAAACATTAAAAAACAATGTATTTTACTTTTTGTTTTTCGTTTTAGGGTGGTCTTTGGATTAAAAATGATTTTATGATTGATCCTGTACCACTTGCTTTAACATTTGCTAAATTAGCAATAGAAAATAGTGAATAAAAAAAAGAAAAAAAATATTCTTATAAATATCAATAATTTATTTTTTGATTATTTTAAGGTGTTAAAATCGTTGAAGATTGTTATGTTAAAGAAATTTTAACTGAAAAACAACGTGCTGGACAATATGATCGAGTAACAAGTGCTGTTACATCACAAGGAAATATTAAATGTGACATATTTATTAATTGCACAGGAATGGTAGAAAATTTTTGTTTTTCTTTTCTAACTTAATAAAACAAAATTCAATTATTTTTCTAGTGGGCTCGTGAACTCGGATATCAATCTTCACCAGGTGTACGCATACCTACATTAGCATGTGGTAAGCTTTAGAGATTAACATATTTAGATAAGAAAGCAGCTGTTGTTTTAATAAGAGAAACCATGAACATTTAGACAAGGGTTTTGGGTAGCTACACCCATTCTCTACAAACATTACCATGGAAACATCACAGATCATGACAGACACCTTAGCAACGCATGATGACAGATTGTAATAGACGTTATTGATAAACGACCACCATAGGGGACGGAGCCACAAGGCTTGCGTAGGTTCAAATACTTTTTTTTTCTTTTTCCATTAGATTGATAGATTTGAGTAGTGTATTATGTTTTTGTTTGCTAAATGTTAATATTTTCCAGCGTCTAATAATAACATTTTCTCAGTTGAATAGACTTATGAAGGAAGTCCTCTAACTGATTAATCATTTTGAAATTCGAACTATGTGTGGATGTAGACTCTAATGAGCTATGAATATCTTGAAAAGAGCTCGGAACTCGTAGCTTATTGCTTATGAGATACTGCACTTTTACAGCCTTTTTAAAATCAATACCATGATCCCTTTCAGAAATATTAGGAAATTTGTACAGAGAAAGATATTAACGAGAATAGTTTATTATGAAAGTTTTCGGTCTTTTGATTTGTTCCTTTTCTGAAATAGATACGTCAAATCTGCAGATCTATACAGTTGTTATCATTATTGTATCTTAGGATAGGAACAACGAAAATATCTAAATCTTTCATAATTAGCTATTCTTAGTGAGTCTATTTTCCATAGAAGATTTCAATTCAAAATTTGAAAAGATTCTAAGGGAAACTATGGCATTAACTAAAAAACAAATACTGTAAAAATGGAGTATCTCAGTAGTAGTGTGCTAAGACCTTGAACTCTTTCCAGTGTATTCATAGCTCATTAGGATCTACATGATGCACATAGTCTCAACTCAAAAGCAACTAATCAATTGGAGGAGGGACTTTCCTCGTTAAACGAAGTTTTTGTGGAAATATTGAGTTTTATATAAGTAAATATTAGATCATACATTGGCAACGACTTGAAATGAGGACCCTTGATTACAAACGAAGAAGAACTGTACAAAAAATCTAAGCCAAATTAATTTGAATCTATCTAAAGTTTTCTTTGCCTTCGGTGATTAAGATTACATTCCTATTTTTTCACTAAAACAAATCAAAAGCTCTTCTTTCGAAGGTCACATTTCTATGAACATAGACATTCGCATGTATGTTCAAATTTTGTTTTGATCTGCACTAGTGTTATACGTTGCAAAATGTTAGCTCAAAAAACGAAGTACTAATTGTATTTCATCTAAATCACATTCAAAATTTTGTCTTCTCTCATTTTCAGCTTCTGAATGTGAGTCTTATAAAAAAAAATGAACTACTTCTTTATTGCATTTCTGAAGAGGATGAAGAAGAAGTGTGTGTGTGTGTGTGTCCTAAAATAGATCGAATAAAACAATGTTCTTGTAATTAACAACAGCAACTATATTATGTTTCACACTTTAATCTCACAGAGATTTTCCTAATAACTTTATTTTTTGAAATATTATGTTATATATTTAGAATACGTCTGTTTAAAAACAAAACCAATATCAAATTTTCCAAAAGATATTCCTATTGTTCACAATCCAGATGAACGTTTTTATATTCAACCATTAGCTAATGAAAGTGTTTTAATCGGCGGTTTTCTTCGTGAGTCAAAGCCAATTTTTTTAAATGGTGTACCAGATACATTTAATTATTCACTTTTACCTGATAACTGGGATGATTTTCGTAAGTTATTTTATTTTATTTTATTTTTCTCAAATAAACTCTTAATTATAAAAATCTTTCATAGATTGGATATTAAACAATAGTATCAAACGACTTCCTATTCTTGGTTCAAGTGAATATGACACATTAATAACAGGTGCTGATAGTTTTACACCTGATGGTCGATTAATTCTGAATGAATCTGCTGAAGTTAGTCATTGATTTATATATCAATTAATAATAAATTTTCTCTTTAGATTGATAATTATTTTGTTGCATCCGGAACTAATGGAAATGGTGTAGCACTTGCCGGTGGTGTAGGAAAATATATTTCAGAATTAATACATACAGGAAATACAAATATAAGTACATGGCCTATTGATATACGTCGTTTTATGCGTTTACATACAAATAAAAGATTTTTAAAAGATCGTCTACGTGAAATACCTGGTAAAATTTTTATTCATTAAAATTTCTTTTTTTGGTTTTGTAATAGAATCTTTTAGGACAACAATATTCTTTAAAATATCCAACTTATGGTATGTCATTATATCGTACAGGAAGAAAATTACGTGTATCAGCATTACATCCAAAATTACAAGCATCTGGTGCTGTTTTTGGTGAAGTACTTGGATATGAACGACCACTATTTTTTAATTTAGATGAATTTGAAAAACGTATTTAAAAAAAAAAATTTTTGATGTTTTTTTTTTATTTTTGCATTATTTTCTTGTTTATTTTAAGGTGAAAATATAGAAGATCTAAGTAAACAGGGTACATTTGGTAAAGCACGTTGGTTTAATATTGTTAAACGGGAATATAATGCATGTCGCAAAGGTGTTGCTGTCATTGATATGACATCATTTACAAAATATGAACTTAAATCAGCTAATCGAAGTGTTGTTGATTTTCTTCAAATGCTTTGTGCTAATAATATTGATAAACCAATTGGTAGTGTGATTCATACAGGTATGTTAAATGAACAAGGTGGTTATGAAAATGATTGTTCTGTTATACGTCTTGATGATTATCAGTAAGATATAAAAAAAACAAAAATATTTTTTTGAAATTGTTATTTTCTTTCTTTTTTATATTAGTTTTCTTCTTATAAGTCCAACTTCACAATCAACAAGAAATATGCAATGGTTAAAATCTCATGTACCAGAAGATGGATCAATTTTTCTTTCGGATGTAACATCACTTTATACAGCATTGAATGTTATTGGACCAAAAGCTAAATATTTATTAGCAGAATTAAGTGATGAAAATTTTAATGATTTTGCAAGAATGACTTGTCGAGTAAGTAAAAAAAAACGCGGAGTTCAAAATTTCGGACCGCATCTAAATTCCTCTCATTATTTCTCATAGACAACCTTATTTCTATGAATAATTTGCACACTCCATAGTGCTTAGCAGTATTCATTAAAAAGTATTTATCAGCAACACGCATTGAGATCAAACAACAGTCTTAGGATCAAAGCAGACTGCTGAATACTACGTTTTATTGAAAATGCATGCCATTACGCACTACGGAGCATATCAAATATTTTCAAGGATTTCGGGTTTTTAGGAAAGTTAATGAGAGAAATTTGGTTCCGAGCCGGAAGTTCTATATGACTTTCGGTTTAACCTGAAAAGTCACCGAAATTTCGCATCGAGCCAGAATTCACGTAATCCAGTAAAAAAAACAAAGTTTCCAATTTAATTAAAATTTATTTATTTTAAAGGAAATTGATGTTGGTTTTGTTAGTCATATTTATGCAATGAGATTAACACATACTGGTGAAGATGGTTTTATGCTTTATATTCCATCCGAAGTAAATAATTACAGAAATGTTTTATTTAAGAAAAAAAAACAATAAATCATTGATATATTTTAGTATGCCTTATGTGTATATGAACAGTTAATGGAACAAGGAAAAGATTATGGAATAATTAATGCTGGGTATGAAGAGATTTAATTTGTAGTTTTAATTAAATTTATTTTTTGTAGTTATTTTGCTCAACGAACTCTTCGAATTGAACGAATGTACGCATTTTGGGGACAAGATATAGATAAAAAAACAACACCATTTGATTTAAATCGTGAATTTCGTGTTTCATTTGACGTATGAATTTAATATTTTAATTAATTCAAATATTTATTTTTTTTTCTTCTTCTAGAAAGAATTTATTGGTAAAGAAGCTTTATTAAAACAAAAAAAAGAAGGTATACATAAGAGATTTATACAATTTCTTCTTGAAGATCATGACAAAGATGCCGATCCATGGTAAATATTATTTTTTTTTATCCAACTTAATCAATTTTTTTCGTCAGGCCATGGAGTGGTGAACCCATTTATCGTAATGGTGAATTTTGTGGTTTTGTTACTTCTACGGCATACGGTTTTACGCTCGGAAAACAAGTATGTATTTAAGACCTACCAAAAATAGTGGCGACAGCATTTTAAATCCTTAGAAAAAGCTTTCTCTCTATATGATTTGATAGTTAAAACAATGCTCTACATTATAAACATCGACGAGAATCGTTCAATATAACATAGAATGTTTATAAAGGAGGACGTCAAGCAAATATAAATCAAAATATTTGCTTTATCACTGTCTGCTTCCTTTTAAATACAATTTATTAAATAGTTTTTGACTTTTAATATTTGAAATTTCTTTTAACTAGATGGATTTCAAACATCACGTTCATATTCTACTTAATCAAGTTTAAATGTTATTATTAATGACTTGTAGAAATAGGCAAGTTAAGTTCTCCGAATCGGGCATCATGTGATTTTTGTTTATTCGACTTAATCAAACAAAATCAAAACAATTGCAAACCGTTGCAATAGAGTGTATATAACCGGGATTAGGAATGTTCTGATGTCTATGAGTCAACAGATAGACTTTTCAAGATAGGAAAAGGAAACATACGTTCATGAGAAATCAAATTTATCTCGCTTTACTTTTATGCTTACACTTCTTTTTTAAGCTATAAGAATATTTTAGTTCTTTCAAGTGTACGTGTAGATGAAGGAAACACGCTTATCCACGCTCAGAATGACTAAAGGATGAAAAAATATGCAAGTCATAATAGTTTGAAAAGCATAAAAATAAAACGAAATAAATTTAATTTCTCATAATCCCTTCGGAGGATTACCCTCTCCGGAGTAGAACGATTATTTCGAACATTTAATGAAATGAAGACTTGCTGAATTTGTTTCTATATTTCTTTTTTTGTTTTATCATCACCATTTTTTTTATCTATCCTAGTACGTATGTAGGTGACTAAGCATCAGAGGGGACGAGAAAAAAATATGATCTATTATTACTGTAAGATATCATAATAAATAATTCTTATCAAAATTTTATTATTATTATATTAGTTGAAGATTGATCAAAGTATCACAGAAATGTAGAACATTATTTTTATTATCAGAACATATAGAGAGAAAGTTTCTTTAAGTATTTTTCTAAAGAATTAAATTACCTTCATCATTACTATTGATATACTTCTTAAATAAATTGATTATTCTTATTATTTATTTATCATTCAAGGTATGCTTGGGATATGTTCATGCACCAAAGAATGAAAAAATCACAACAAATTATATACGCGGAGCAAAATATGAAATTGACATTGGTACAAAACGTTTTAAAGCACGTCCTAATTTGTATCAACCATCTGAAATGGGTCCTACAGTTCAACTCAGTACACCATAGAATATAAATAGTATAATAATTAAGCACATTTTCAACTTTATATTAATAAATACGCAAGCAATATGCATGAAATAAACCTTAGATTATAGTATTTGAAATCAGCACAATTGACAAAAAAAGAATAGCAAGTCTTATTTATTTTTTTCTTCGCATTATTTATTGTTTTGTATGTGGCTATATTTTTTAATAAAATAAAATAAAGGAAAAAAATTTATGAAATCCATTTTTCAATAAGTGCAACAACTTGTTGACGTGCTTGTAAAACACTTGGTGGATCAGCTGGATTTGCTGCACGTAAATCAAGATGATGAGCACCACCTGTTATATATATAGCTGGAAGACTTGGAGCAACTGTTGTAACAAGTCCACCAGATGACCATGGATCAAGATTTCCATTTGTAAAAGCAATATTTGAATAATAACGAAAATCTGTTATATTTTTACCACCAAATTCAATATATGGCCATTCAAAACGTGGTCGAATTTTCCATTGAGCATAACAAGCATCAGAAAATGCTTGAAAATCCCATGATTGTTTTTCAAACATATCATTTACACCATCAGAACACATTGGCATAACAAATTCAGTACATGATTGATATGACCAACCTAAATCACCAAGACTTGGTGAACCTAAACAAAAAAGAAATTTTGTTGTTTTTTCTTACAATAAAATTAAACTAATAGATTTATATTGTTTGTTTACCTTGTGAACCTGTATCAAAACATTCCGTATGACCAGTATAATTAAAAAATACATTTGTTCCTTTAACTATTCTTCGAACAATATCTTCATCATCATTTTCAGTTTCTAATGATGATGATGTAACATTTGCACAAAATGCTCGTGCTGGAAATGCAGGTAAATCAGCTAAAAATGATGTTGGATATGGATAATCAACCATAGCTATATTTCCATACATATCAAGTAACCAATCTTTTAATTCATCAACTGTTTTTAATGGACGACATAGTTTAAATAAATTAGTTAAACGTTCTAAACCAGTTGGATTTGATCCAATACGATTAATAGCATCCCATGATGATCGAACAATATCAACACATTGTGAACTTTCAAGACGAAAATCTTGAGTAACAATCTTTAAAAATAAAAGAAAAAAAAACAAATTATAATTATAATTATAATATCAAATTTAAAAAGAAAATTTACACGAGAAAATAATTCACATGGTGTTGTCATTTGAAGAATAGGTGCTGATGCTGCATGTGCACCAACAACAACATGTGGATATTTCATTCGAAAATAAGCTGCTAACATTCCACCATATGATCCACCAAAAACAACTACTGGACTTTGTTCAGCACCTTTAATCGAACCACGAATATAATCAAGTAAATATGCATAATCAGCAAGTGCTTGACCACTTGTCAAATATCTTGCTAAAAAAATAAAAATATTTCAAATACAATCTTTGATATTAAAATTATTTACTATATTCCGGATTTGAATATGATGCATTTCCATATGGTAATGATGTACCATAATAACGATGTTCAGCAAATACAACCATAGCATTAAATATTGGTGCAATATCCCACACTAGAAAATATTCAATACAAAACAAAAAGAAAAGGAAAATAACAAATTCATTAACTTACTAAAACCAGTATTCTCACAGAAAAGATCAATATCGCCTAAACAAAAAAAGAAAAAAGAAAGCATTTAGAATAATTTTTTTTGTCTATTAAAATTTTGAATCAAACCTTCATTTCCTGCATAGAAAAAAATTGGTCTTCCACTTTCCCAATAATCTGTATTTAATGTATATCGTTGTTGATATGTATCCATATTCAAAAAACCAAAATGATCAACTTTTTGTATAAATATTCTAAATTGTCTACATCGATCGTCACGAATACGATTTGTTGAATGATTTATAATATTTAAACGACGTGGTTTAATCCATTTTGATGATGATAATTCGACAAAAACCAGAAGAAAACAAACGATGAAACAAAATTTCATAATAATATTAGTCGTCATCTTGAGGAAAAAAAAAGATAAATAAATGAATAAAAGAAATAGAACTAAAAGCTCATATCATAGTTAACAAAATGTTTAAGAAAAAAAAGATAAAGATAGATATGTAACCGAATCATCATGATATGACATTCTTTATTGATAATAAATAATAAAACAGAAGAAAAAAAAAATGTCGTCGAAGTGAATTTCATTGAGTTTTAACATTAGCATCAATTATAGTTCTTGTTTTAATTTTTACCATTTAGTTTTGTTTCATTATCTTAATCATTTATGGAAAAATAAATTATAGTTTAATATACATTTTTACGAACTTTCCATGAAATTTTATTTTCCTAGTCTTATATGTATTTCGTTCAGGATAGCTTCAATCATATTATGTCTATTAATAAAAACTAATTCTTCTTCTTTGTCATCAGTGCCGCTCCGAGCGAAGGATCCCAGGATAAGCACTTCTCAATCTTGAAAAATTTTCGGTTTGTTTCAGCATTTCATTGTTATTTTGCTCATTGATACCAAAAAAAAAGACGCTCAACCCTCTCTCAAACTCGGCCAACTTTAGTAAAAATCTTCCAATCGGCCTCGGGACACCACCGTTTGTCATTATCATTTTCAAATGCAAAACTTATAACTTCACCCATTATTTCGTGACTAAAAATTCCCAAATAATAAAAAAAAACAACAATTTCCTTCCACTCACGCACTTATCGTTTAGTTTTATTCAAAATTTTGTTCAATACCAATCATACCATTAATAGATATCTTTGAACTAAATTCTATTGATTTAAAATGTTTGATAATTGACCATCGATTTCATCCAAATGATTTATCTGATTATGTGTATCAATTATATTTTTAATCGATTGACATCAAATTTTCTAAATCAAAAGTAACAAAGACAAAAAAAAAACACCGATATCTATTAAATTCAATTATTCACAATGTTAATTATCGCATCATCATGAAAAACAGCAACCTTGAATAGTTTTCATATTCTATGTCTTTTTTGTCGAGACACTTCACGTTTGAATAACCATTGTCAAAATAACAGAGATGTCCATGACGATCCTATCGCGATGGTACCAATGGCGTGAAAGATAATTCAAACACAGGATTCCGATAGTGGCTGCTTCTATTTTAGGGAGATTGTAAGATTGTATAAATTTCTACCCGATGTGAATGTCTGCAAGTCCAATAATCAGAATCGTGATGAATCTGATGGATTTAGTCTAACTGTATTAATTTACGATACTGACGGAAGAGATTTACGATACTGACGGAAGAGATTTTCGAAGAATTTCTCCAAAAACCATCGCGGTAGTGGCAAATTTCCAGTCACAATGAACATCTATGCCAAGTCATCATATAAATATTTCTTAGTCTCATAATAATTCAATTAATACAAAAAACAACTAATGTCGAATTCAAAAGAGAGACATAAAACTAAAATTTTCTTTGTTTAATGTATTCTGTATTTTAAAAAACACATAGAAGGAAAAACTGTTGTAATAATAACAAATTTTGATAGTTGATCATCATTTTATCTTGAAGAAATAGACGAATGTTGTTGATTTTCAATAATTGACTTTTGTTGTGGTGCATAAAGATTTTCAATGGTGACCTAAAAGAAGGAAAATCTTTAGATAAATTCTAATTCTTAAAAAAAAGTATCCGTACTATAAGATCAATACGAAAATTTTTTTTCTGCTTTTTTTTTTTATTAATTTCTCTAATTCACCTGTCTTCGTATGACTCCAAGATTTTCTTGTCCAAACTTTAACAATTCAGCAATCTTTGATGCATCTTGTATATTACGATTTTGATGAAATTCTTCACGTACTCGTCGAAGAAAATATTCACTAAATAAGATTAAATCAATCAAATAATATATATAGGATAGGTCATAAATAACACTACGATAAAAATAAAAAAGAAATATCTCTATGTCAGCTCAATTAAATCGGCTGATTTTTTTATTTACTATTTTTCATAGGGATAAGGCAAGTATAAGTATTACTGTTGGTATCATGAAAGCAATTTTATCTGTTATCAGTTAAGAAAATTATATATGTAACGTTTCATAGATAATTTTCATTTGTCATCTAAGAGAATAATAATAAGAATTCAAAATGAACTTTATTTAGGAAACTATTGCGATGTAAATCAAGAAAATTTTCAGAACTAGTTAGTTTAAAAGTTAACGATTACATGCAAGGAAAATAGTACTCAATGGGTGATAACTATGCGTTTTACTTATAGAGCACGAATTTCAACATTTTAAACTGACTGTTTTTGAAAACTTGCTCTGTATACATCAATATAATTATCACTCAATAAAGTTTGTTTTGACTTATTCTCTTCGATGAAAACTAAAAAATATCTATGAAATTTTTCATATGTATTTTTCTTAATTGACAATAGATGAAATTTCTTTAGTGAAGTTAAAAATATAACTTGATAGTATAAAAAACAGACAATCTTTAAATAAGCTTTTATCACTAATCAAAACATTAGTTCTTTCGAGCGAACTGAAGCAGAGATATGTCAATTTTTTTCATCTCAGTGTTATTTATAATCTATTCTATATATATATAAAATAATAAAAAATTTACCGATAATTGTAAAGTGAAAATTTATGACATTCATGAAGTAATTGTTTATATAGAATCAAAACTGATCGTTGTGTTGAAGCCATCTAGAAAAAGAAATATTCATAGAAAATAACAAATCTTCCTTGTCATTATAATAGAAAACAAAAAAAAAAAAAAGAAAATTGGTAGAAATTATGTTAAACGACTAATATGTATTTCACGGTTGTTTTGTTTTTCTAATGTTTTAATTTTTCTTGTTTCTTTATATAAAACTTCTTGATTAATCCATGGATCTATATGTAAAAATTCAAGTTTATCTTTTGTTCGTTCACGTATACGCATTATTCGATGACCTGTAGCTTGAGATTCACAATTAACAAGTAATTGTCGTCCACTTTTAGCTGCTTGAAATATAAATGATAAACGCATTATTTATTATATCTGAAAACATAACAAAAATATTATATTATTTTATTAATCGTTTTTTTTTAGTAATAATAAAAATTATCTATATAAATCAAATTAATTTTATTTTTATCTTCTTTTTTTGCTATTGATTCATTTACATTGATTACTATTAGCAAGATGAAGAAATTTATATTATTTATTAATAATTCTATGCTACTACAAAACAATCCAAAATCATAATGATGAAATAATCTTAAATAAAATCTTGTAATTCAAAAATAGTTGTTTTTATATGTAATAATTTCTTGTTAAAAATTGAAAATTAGTTTTTAAATTTATAACAGTTAATACTTGAATATATTATTCTGCTTTTCACATAAAAAAACTTGTCGCAGCATACTTAATGAACCAAAAAATGGAAAACTGTCACTAATTATTGTTTACAGAAGACGTTTCTCGAATACAACGGATGAAGCAAAAGTCTTGCATTAATTTTGTTTTTTCATGTAGAATACAATATTGTAGAGACTTGAGCTATTTTCTGTTAGAAAAAGGAAAATGTTTAGTGCAAAGATATATAAAAAAATTCAATCGTAAATGTTTTCCGATTGTCACAGAAACCTTAGAACAGAAAGTATTGAAAAATTCTTCTGTAACTTCGGATACTAATTTTTATATCTAAATATATTTGTTTGACTTTTTTCATTCTCGACTTTTCTCACCATAATATATGTAACGGTTGATTACAATGATGGCTTTCCTGTGTTATTAAAATAATTAATCGGATATACAAGAAGCTGAACAATGAATAGTTCAATCAGAAAAAAAAATCAATTTGGCGTTTCTATCATGAAAATCAAGTTTTGTCTAAATATCCTACAGAGAAAATTGTGTCCTATTTCAAATAATATTGCTTAGGAAAAGACTCAATAAGATTCTTTTTTCATATAAAATACATGTCTTCTAACAATTTCTCTTCAAAGTAAAATTTGGTTTTTTTGATTGTGATCAGTAGTTATGAACAACCAATGATACCAGAAGATACTGTAATAACGTTTATATCCATCATTGTAAAACACATTGAATATTTCGTTTTTTTTGTTAGCGTAGTAGTTTCCTATCTTGAGGGTAAAAAACTTGAAAAAGAAGAATAAAAAGAAAGTAGAGTTTTGTGGGACAGTTCTGAAAATTTTCGGCACGGGACATGAAAAAAGTTTGTCTTGCAGAACTCTAAAAGAAAGTTGTTTGTATTGTGTAAAAGTTTTTTTATGAATTCGAAAAAGTTGTGACTAAATTTCCAGATGCATTTTGTTCTAAGATTTTTATAGCCTTCAAAGAAAAACCATTTTCAATCAAATTCTTTTATATATTTTTGCACTAGATCTTTCATTCTTTCTAACAAAAAGAAAAATGATCAAGTCTCTAGATCTTGCATTGCAACATGATATCAAAAAATTAAATTAAATTTGGAACTTTTATCTTATCTATTAAAATGTTCTTTCTACAACTAATATAATCTACATTAAACATTCTTTATTTCATAATCAATTGCTTCATTTTTCTATTATTTTCATTTCAAATCTCAAAATATTTTTCCATTGAAAATGGTATTCATATATAGATAAATACTAAACACTCTCTATCGTATCAATTTACATACCAAACAAGAAATTCATAGATTATTTCTATAATACATGACGATACATATGATAATCCATATCTAAAAAAATGAAAGTTGGTTTGTTCTATTTATGATTTATTATAGAAACATAAAGAAAATCGAATGTTCGCCGATCAAAAGAAAACCAATTGATAAACAAAAAGAAAAAAAACAACGCCAAAAAAAAAAGAAGAGAAAAAAAATTAGGTTTATATATGATATAAATATATAGATTTCTTTTATCGAAACATATAAAGAAGAAGAATAATAAGACAAATAGCTATGACAAAACCAAGTACAAGTGAATCTTTACGTTTTTTAACTTTAATTTTTTGTAAAACATTATTAACCAATGGAAAACGATTAGTTATAGTACTAATTTTATTTGTTATATTTAATAAATATTTTCTTTGATCAGATAAATCTTTTTTAACCATTGATGCTATTTCAATATTTGTATCCATTAATTTATGTGAACTATTTAAATGATTCATTTCACGTAAATAATAATCTTGTCGACGACTACTTAAACCTGTTGATGTTATATCAGAATTATTTATATTTATATTTGTATTTATTAAAAGATCTTCACGATTTTTAAAATTTTTTATATTAGCTTTTGTACGTTCAAATTCACGACGATAATCTTGTAAAATTTCATGATGACGTTGTAATGTATGTGTTGCAGCTGAATTAGGTCCAAGTAATGATGGTACAACATCAGACATACGTTTATTTATATCTGATAAACGTTCAAGAAGTTTTTCAATTTCAATTGACATTGTTTCAAATGATGATGGTGTACATGTTGATGATGATGATGATGTATCATTTGGATCATGTGCAACATAATTTGAACATAATTTTGAAAATGACATTAATTTTGTATCAATTTCATTTTCGTGTTGACGAGCTTGTTTACGTAAATCTTCCCATTCTGTACTTGGTGCGGTAGACATTCTTGAATTTGTTGATTGTACTGCTGATGAATATGTATTACCGAATGAACGGTTCATAATAAAAATAAATATTTATTAAAGAAAAACATGAAAGTTTGCTTTTTTTTTTGTTCTAAAATTATTACAAATCTAACGAAAATTTTCGTATAAAGCTGAGTAAAAGAAATAGTACGTCATAGATCATCATCGAATGGTATAATTCGATACAGGTGTATATAATTAGCCTATCAGATGAAAATTTCAAAAAATAAATTTATATCATATGATTATGATCGAAGTCAATAAATTTAGAGATTGGATAAATTTTTTATGTTTGTCGTACAGTTGAAAATGTGAGTTGAATAAGATCGTTGACTACTGACATCTAGATATGAATAAAAAATTGGACCTAAATATGGTATTATCTATTTAAGTTTGTTCCTTTTCTTCTTTCTCTATCTGTTATGTATTATTTCTCTTTCTCTTCCTATCCACTATTATTATTACTTCCAGAACGAACTTTGCATCGATATATATATCACAATTTGATACGCAAAAAGGAGAATAGCCATGTTCTTGTCATTACTTACAATCATCGTTATCATCGGTAGTCTTGAAGGCAAACCGATTATTATCAGAAATATTTCTGGTAAGATTAACAGAATTTGAAGAATATATTTTATTTAAATATATAATTATTGTTCTATAATAGATTGTAGTATAACTGAAGATGGAATTCTTCATTATCAAGGTAAACATTCATATACAAAATTTGAACATGAATGTTTACCATGGATTGATTTTCAAGAAGTCTATCGTGAAATTATAAATGAAATAAATTTTTTTAATGATCTATCAATAAAAGCAGCAAAAAATTATTGTCGTAATCCAAATATGAATATTAATGGTCCATGGTGTTTTGTTGAAAATGAAGATGTTATTAGTATGGAAGCATGTGATGTTTGTCAAAGTCTTGGTATGTTAATAAATGAATGAAAAATAAAAACAAAAATTTGAATTTGGATGATTTTTTCTTTAGCTTCTCGACCAACGTTACCAACTAATATTGAAAATATTGAAGATGTTACTATTGTTGCTGTAGACAATCATTTTTTTCGACATATTCGTGATGAAATACAACGTTATGCAGCTTATATTCGACAAAAGTTTATGGAATTAATGAATCGTATGACAGACAAAATGAGACAATTAGGAACGAGAATTTCTAATACTTTTAATTTCAATGGATAAATAGTTTTCTTTTTTTTTTGTACAAGAAATAATTATTAATATAAATTAACATATGTACTGTTTCTTTCTTTTTTCTGTATATTACATATTTAATAAACAGGCTTATTATATATAAAGTTGAATAAAATTTTAGTATATTATTAAAAACTATTGATATCAGGTCGATGGAACCAAGCTGAGTAACACTCGCAATAAACGTTTTATAGAGAAAAACTCTCATCTTTACCAGCGACACCATAGTCTCGATACATGTCTAATGATATTTTTTTCGAAAGATCTTGAATTAACTTATAGATAATACATTCTTTTGTTTTTTTTAGAGTTTTCAAATTCTATGAGAATTTCTATTATTTAATCCTTGGACAACTATCACTTTTAAGATGCCGTATTAAACTATAAATAATCGTTTAAGTTTGTTTTAGTTCGATATCAAAATATATGAGCTATTTCAAACAAACCGGGACATATCCACATTTTATTTGGTTTTGATTCTTTACAATGGTTATTTTTCTGAATAGATCCGTTTACCATATGTAAACATATTGGCTCTTTCAGTTGACTATTAATTAAAAAGTAATTAGGAAATCTCTTTACAACTGTATGAGAAAAAAAATCAGAAAAATTCAAGAAAGGCTCTACAGCCCGAACCGTATCAACGATGAAATTATCAACAAGATTGGACTCTAAAAAACTTTCTCTTAAAAACTGAATCATCATTTAGAGATTCTGAAAAAGGATTTGTACCATTTGGAATTGGTTCTCAACTTCTCATTCGGTTATCAAAACATTTTTACGTACTCCTCCGACATGATGCTAACAAACAGTAAATCGATTTTTTTTTTGAAAAATTTAGACATGTTTAGAAAAAACTTTGGATAGCGATTTTATAAATTGAAAATTTGTCTACAGAATGTACTATTTAGTTTTCAAAAATGCTGCATCAATTCAGAATGTTTTTTAAACTTAACTACATGAGGAGAAGGTCAATGTCTTTTCTTAAACACTAGTTTTTTATCTGATAATTTCTCTGAACAAAGATCTCTAACACTGATTTTTTTATGATATCTAGAGTAACTTGACATATACAAATTAGCGCTAGAAAGGTTTCTTATCTCGAGATAAATGTGTATTTAATTTTGCGAAGTCATGTTGCTGACAAATGATTTTATCCATCTGTATATATACAAATTGTGCATGACATGCACTCGAATATATTTTATCATTAATACAATAGAAAAAAAAATATATATATATATCAAGAAAAACAAAGGCATCACTCAGATTATCAAACAACATAGAAAAAAAAAGAGATATTTCAAATAACACTTGAAATAAAAAGATTTAATTTAATCAACATGTACATTAAATCAAAATCAATCAAATACAATTCATACTCATTATACAAATGATAAAATTAACAACGATAAATAAATTAATACTTACAATGAGATCTATTTATCTATAATACTTAACATCGTGTAAATATAGGTGATGTTCGAGATAATTGTGTTGGTTCTTCATAAACAGGTTCATCATCTAAAAATTATTGATTATTAAAAAAAAGAATCAAAAATTCATTTATTATTTTTCAATCAAATAAATAAAAAGTTAAGAATTATCTCTAATCATTAATCTACCTTGTGTATTCGTCTGATTTTTATATCTTGTTTGTTCCATAGTTTTAACTGGTGAATATTGCTTTGAATCTAATTATTATAAAATATCAAGAGATTATATAAGTATGTTAATTTCATACATACTCTTCATTTTTGAACTTGAATAAATCAAACGAAAAGTAAGAAGAACAAAAAAAGAACCATCATTCAATCATTTGAATTCTTGAACTTACCTTGATGATGCTAAAATAAAAGAAAAAAAAGACGATTAATTCTATAATAGAATAAAAATTTTAATCTTAATACCATTTTTATGACGACATAGACAAACTAAGAAAGCAATTAATAACCCTAATAGACAAAGACCACCAATGACAGAGCCAATAATAATTGCAAGTTTTTTTCCTAAATCAATATATAAATTAAATTTTTCTTTTACAAAAACAAAACTCATTAAAAGCTCACACCAGTCATAGATTTTCTTCTTGATCGAATTTCAGATAATCGAGGTTCATTAAAATATTCATTATCTCGATTTTCTTCGAAATATGAATTATAATTCAATGATGGATCCGGAAGAATTGGATCTATTAGAATTATACAAAACATATTTTTTTATTTATAATCAAATTTCAATTACCTTTTATTATAATAACACTCGAAAGCATTGAATTATGTTGATTATCGATTAATAATTCACATGTTAATACTTGTTGATTAAAATTTGATGTTCGTCTTAATATCGTACGTTGATTAGCACAAACAACCCATGTACCATCAAGTTCTTGTTTTCTATTTACTTCTACATCACCAAAACTATCACCAACTCGATTCATATGTATATTTACAGTTCCATAACCTGTTACAGATGCACAACAAAATAATTCAGTATTTGTTTGATCAGCAACTTCGAATCGACTTAAATTTTCATCAACTACATCATCCAAGCGTTCACATGAACCTATTGGACCATGACATATATAATTCCAATAAAATGATTGTACATCTTAAAAGAAAAATAAATTATTTAAAACAAAAACAACAAAAAATAATTTTTAGATACCAGCAAGTATTATTTGATAAATAATATTTTTCGATGTACTTATCCATGTTGATTTTTGACAAGTATAATATCCATTATGTTTTGATTGAGCAGAATTTGATGTTACACGTAAAATATTTTCTTGTGGTAAATAGTTAAAATTTAAATTTAAATATAAATAATATTCATTATCTTCTTGAATTTCTAACCATTCATTTAAACGTCTACCAAATAAAACTGTTTCATCATGTTGACAATCAAATGAAAAAGATCCTCCTTGTTGTACAATAACTCGTTTAATATTTTGACACCATAAACCAGATATAATAAGATTAATAACAAAAATATATAACATTATATTTCGAAGTAAATAAAATAAAAATTATAGTCTAAAATTGATGAAATATATGTTGAAAATGGTAAAGAAATCTTTCTATTATAATAAAATAACATGTACATGTCTTTTATATAGTCCTTTGAAGGACGTTTATGATGTTGTGAATGAAACGATAAAAAAAGAAATCATAGACGACAGGAAAGGGAGAAAAAGAAAAAGCGACACTCTGAATGTTTGAAAGCTACCTATTCGTTTTCATCAATAGAGATGGTATAGGTAACATGTCTGATTTTTTTTTCTTTTTTTTTTTTACTCTTCATATAACATTTAAATGAAGTGATTCATTTCCAAGTATTTTCACGACGTTTTTGTACATATATTGTATTTAATTCTACTATTTTCTTTGTACCATCGATTTCGATATGGAGGTCCAACGTTGAAGTAAACAAATTTTCTTCATCTTTTTTTCCTCTTTTTTTTCAACTGATACACTTGAAAACTTGAGAAAAAAAAATTATTAAGAATGTGGAAGGGTTTCTTCGCATTTCAAATACATAAAATCGATTACATGAAACAATCATTTTTTTCATCAGTCAATTTATTATCATAAAGCCATTGATAATGAAACCATACAAGTGCATATATATTTCGATAAAGATGAAGACATATTGTTACGGATATGACAAACTACTTTTACGGATTATCCAAACCTTCTCCAATTGTATCTTGATGTATTGATTTTGCTGCTCTTTTTTACATTCAAGGACCATGAATAATTGGTCCATAAATTGATCCTTCTTGAAAAGTACTTTGAGAATAAACTTCTTTTATGCTTCTCTTTTCAACAGTAAACTACACTCAAGTCACAGAATTATTTTCACTAATTTCTCATCGCGTAATCAGTCAATGAATACATTCATCCTCCACCGGTAGATTTCTTCTGCAGAAACAATAATATGGTTCGTGTGATCACAACTGTACTTCATTGAAAATGGATCGTTTTTCCAAGATAGAGAGGAAGCTCATCGAGAGCTACAAAATGGTAGGAAAAAACATACATAAGAGTATGCTGCTTTTGAAAAGTTTCGAATGTCCGAATGCCAAGAGATAGGTAGATACGATCATTGACGATTGTCATCGAACGATAAATATAATTGTTGATAGTATCAGTTGCGAACCTTCAAACGCCGTTGAGTTTATAGATGATGAAAACAACAATGATCAGCAAGTGAATGCAAAGCCAATGGTGGTTGGTAAACAGATCAAAAAAGAAGCCAAGTAGGAACAATAAAGCCGCGACTTCAATTCAATTTTTCTTATGATTTATCGCTTTTACTTTTCAGGAAAATGTGATGATCGCGGATAATAAAGCTGATAAAAAGAATACCGATATTTCAATTAAAGTTGCAATCACTTCGAACAGGTAAGTGTGCATGATACAATATATTGACACTTGCTCTCTTTTGTAGTCAATGTTGTAGTTATAGAGCACGAATGATTCCTTCAACAAGGACTATTTCTAAAGAGAATCGTAACGAGATGTTTATTTGACTTCACATCGATATCTCCAGCTCAGCATACTCATATTTTGTCGTACATAACTCCAACTACATTGAAGAATCCAATGATGAGATCAGCTAGATTTGCTTTACCGTGTCTTTTGATGAAAGTAAAGTAGGGCTTAAGTTATTCGACTATGGTTTCGTTTTGTATTATTTGCATTTGAATTTTTTGACGTGGTAGGATGTCATTGACAAACATATCTCACTGATTGTTAGTCACTTACTGACTGAGGGCCGACATCCATGTATATTTGTACTCAATGAAACGTATCTTGATAAGCATTGGTGAGATATACTCAGCGCAAGAATATTCAATCAACATAAGAAGCGATCATTAATCAAGTCCATGGTCATGATAATAATAACGGGCTACATTGTCATCGTTTTCCGAATGTTCTTCTACGACTACTATCAAAATAAGGATTCTATTTTTAAACATATCATGCTCAATAACTACGAGCATATCTTCATTTTCACCGACGAGAGTGACACCATCATGCTGAACGAAGGATTCCGAGATTCTCTCAACGCTGTGATGCTTTCGTTTCTCGATAGAAACCAGCGAGAACTCGATGTTGATGAAGCCAATAAATCCCAATTTGTTATCAAGGTCTGCTGTATGCTTGAAAGTGTTCACCCACGGCTCAAAAAATTCAGATCGTGTAACAAAAACCTCTCGAAATTCTTGATTGCCACTGTAGCAATACTCTACAACTGGTTTTCACGTGCCCATGGTGAATGCAACACCATTTGATGAGGATATAATATAGCGTATCACTCGTCTCTTGACATAAGGCAACGTATTGAAATAATTTGATGTGACCTAGCCGCTGTTTGACAAATTACCAATATCGACAATTTGTGCCGATTATTTGATGTTCTGTCTCTCAATTACGTCAATTCTTTCACTCTAGATACTCGTTTTTCTGCATGAGAAACTGATTAATGGCGTATTTCTTGTTAGATGTCTATCAACTAAAGTGAGAGTGCGAAGTTATGCCAAAGAGCATAGCCACACCACCGAGCTCATAGATCCAGATGTTGACTTTTCAACCAAAGAATGTATTCTTCAAGTAATCAGTTGTTGCTCACATGTCATTATAATATTTTATTTTCTCGGCTATGAGCGGTATCCAATACAGACTAATCGACAACCATTCGTAAGTACGATTACAACTATTTACTACTCCGAAGATATTTTTGATGTAGAACTCACTTCATCCAAAGATGAAGAAAACAACTTTCTATATTCATTAAATTAAAATATACTCTTTTGACCATCTGGTTCGAAACATTATCGCCTAGCTTACTGAGCCTCAATCAGATAGCATCGTATTTTATGAAATTCGTTCAAATCACAACCTTGCATAACAAGAAAGGATACTAATTAAAAAAATTCATATCAATGAACGAGTAAGAACGCATTCTAAAAAAGATTGAAACGTTCAAAACGCGTACTTTCCATTAAACAACATGTTTTGTGTCATAATGAACAAGTTACTAGTGAACAAGTTTCATATCGACACCAATGCTTTCCGAAGAATCGCACTTGAGTTTGTTCAAGAGTAATTCGTTCCTGTAAATATTTATTATTAAAAATATAAAAATAAAGCTTAGACAGAACAATCGAATCAGCTATCTTGAGTTAAATTTAGTAATTGAATAATAGCAATTTTATTATCATTGACACATAAAAATACGTATAGTATAGGTGTGGAGTGCACGTAAGCGTTCAACGCTTCAATATTTTAAGAATGCATTCTCAGTTGATAAAATACGTTACATTCTTCCGAAAATGCGTTCTTATTCGTTCGTTTCTATGTATTTTTAAATGAAAAAGGAGAAAAATAACTATCTGTATCTGTTGTACAAGATCTAATTTTTCTTCAACTTCATTTTGTGTCACTACAATTTTTATTTAATCATCTTAAAAAAAATATAATAAAGCATTATGAAGTCAGTATATCGACTTTATTGAAAATTTTTCGTATAAATCCAATACAGATTGAATTGTCATACAATTGATAGTCAAAAACTGTTCATTAATTATTCATGTGTTGTTTAATTTGAGTTCTAATATAAATGAAAATACAAGAGTCTAATATCAATTCGAAAATAAATCAAAACAAATCGATGAGAAACTTACTCGATAGACTTGAAGATCAACTTTTTTTCTTACAAACAATAACGCATTCTTATCCGTCTTTTTTATCTTTTTTTTTCATGGGTAGTATTTGTCTATCCTTTTCTACTCGCACTTTCGAAACACTTCAAAAGCAGCATACTTTCATGTAGGTTTTTTTTCTAGCATGTTGTAGTTCTCATTGACTTCTATCTATCTTGAAAAAAAATCGAATCTTTTACAGTGAAGTATATTTGTGGTCACACGAACTACATCATTATTCTTGCAGAAGAAATCTACTTTGTCGTTGAAAAGAGAAGCATGAATGACATGAAAGAAGTTATTATTGATGTGAGTTTCAAAAAGGAACAATTTATGGAGCAATCATTCATTCCTCGTCCTTGATTCGTTATGAACGATAAATGACAATTTAAAAGGTATCGATAATGAATCCTTTCGTATCATGAGAAAATATTATACACTATCTTGAGAATTCTTATTCTTATTCATCAAATAATATACATTTTTGATAAACATATCTCTCAAATTTAAATTTGAAAATATAAATTTGCATTGTTCATTCTCGTTCTCGTAGGATATGGTGGTGGTAATTCTTCCATGATATGATGAATTCTATCCATTTGATTTCGATTATAGATAACTAATACAAAAATTAAAGCAGTCATCTAAATAAAAACAAAATATTGAAAATATTTATTCTTGATCAACTTGATTTTACTTCGATTATAATAATAAATGAAATAACAATAAAAATTGTAACTTGACTTGAATAAAATATATCAATAAGTTTTTTATAACAACCCTACAAATTCAAAGAATAAAAAAAAAAAAGAAACTCATCTTCAAATTTTATCAAAATTTAAACTTACAATTTCATAAATATCATTTCCCTGAAGAGCACATGAAATAACTTTCTGAGATAAGTGCCAATTTTTATTCGAAATATTATTTATTGGACAACATGTTAATGGATATTTAAAATTTTTATTCTCAATTGCCATTGAATTAGTCCACCATGGATTTGTTCGATCCCAATTATTTGTTATATCAAAATCATTTTTACTTTCTATACCACAACATTTTAACTATAAAACAAAACAAACTTAATAAGATATTCATTAAAAATTTAAAAAACAAAAATGACTGTACCTGATACATAATTAAATCCCATAGATATGATGTTAATTGAAGATTTTTCTCAAGTGGTCCTTTGTATTGATCACGAATTAATACACGGATTATAAATATAAAATTTTCTTTAAGTTTAGATGGAAAAATAATTAAAATAATAATTATTATCATTTGAAATATTAAATTTATTCCAATAGTAAAAGAATACTAAAAAAAAATAAAAACAAAAAGAAAATTACGTCGAATCAAAAGACAATATGATTTTGTAATAGCGGACAAAGATTTAGAGCAGTTGTATTTTTGAGTTTTCTTATCAGGATTGGTAGCCTCGAAGACTTCAACAAAACTGCTTGGATAAGATTCTGCGAAAAACCAAGGCCCCTAAAAGCCACTTTCTGATTTCCATTCGAAGCTTTTGGGAAAATATTTTATTTGATAGAGCAAAATTAAACGTCTTCGACCTCTTCATGACCTTCCTTCGTTGAACTACATTCAATTTATAGAAGATCAAAAGAAGTATTTTTCTCTTCTTTTGACCTTCTATAGATTGAATGTAATTCGACGAAGGAAGGTCATGAAGAGGTCGAATACGTTTAATTTTGCCCTATCCTATAAAATTCCTTCCCAAAAGCTTCGAATAGAAGTCAGAAAGTTGATTTTCCATAGATTCGCATCCAAAGAGTTTTATTGAAGTCTTCAGACCTGTCAATCTTAATAGAAAATTCTTCCAGCTACACAGAGATTATTTTCAGGTGCTTGCTATGCGTTATCATCAAGAAGAAAACTCAAACATACAACTGATCTAAACTTTTGTCTGTCACCGTACACTTACAGTAAATAAAATACATTGCATTTGAGTTAATGCACCAGAACAACCAAAAAATCCAATTGATAGAAGTATAAAACCGGGAATGATCATAATTATATACAAAATTTCATCAGATAAAACATTCTTCTGTGTATTATTTGAACCTATAAATAATATTGTATGAATACAATTTAGTTGTGTACTTAAATTAGTTAATAACAAACTTTGAACATTTGACATAAATTCTGTAAAATTCTGAAAACGTCCACTAACTAGAAGATCAATACCTTCACCTAATAATATTGCACCGATCAACTAGATAAATAATTCTATTAAAATTAAAATCATAACAATAGAATTATTGAACTTACAAAAAATATTACATTAACTAATATCATTATTAAACGAACAGTTTTCAATTGATAACTCATACCACCATGACCCATCCTAATAATCTACAATTAATTTCTAAAGTTTTCTTTTTTCTTTTTTGGAGATTTCTTTGTCATTATTTTAAATAAAACAACCTTGAATGATGCATTATTTGTTGGAAATAGCAAGTGCACTATAAATAATGCTACCATCCATTCTTTTTATTTATTTTAAATCTCATGGAAGCATTAAATCTAACCTTAAAAGTCTCTGTAAGAGTTGAATAGGACTTCAGCTACTTCAATATGTACCTATTGCTAGTATACAATAACTTGTATTTGAGTTTTTGTCAAACAATGGATGCACCTGAAAACCTTAGAGAAAGATCGGCGGTTCTTATGAAAGTTTACGATAACTATCACTGAAAATCAATATTCTTAAGGATTGGGAAAAAACTAATGAAAGACGACCAGAATGGAATATTCCGATGCAAAGTTTCAATTAGTTTGCACTCAGTAAAAACGGATATTTCCACTAAATATTCTATTTGTCACTCAATGTGAACAAGCTGGCTTCTGTGACATAATGTTCTTTGGAAGTATGTTCACTAGTGCACATCATGACAAAGAACTATGCCTATTGTCACTATAAAGTTTCTATATTATGTTTCACCTGCCTAAAACAAAATAAAACAAAGTATTGAAAGTTGTTTGGAAAACGTCTTCTAAAGAATCGTCTACATATAAGACAAACTCAGTATTCTTCAATGTTCTCGACGACTTCGAAGATTAGGATCTAATGTTCTCGTGTGATTTTATGGAGCATTGAACAGCAGATTGTTTGTGACTAATTGTAATTTTCTACTTATAAACGTGGACAAAACGTAAAGAAAAATACAAATGATACCATTATTTATGGTACACCCGTCATAAATAAAAACGACAAGCACGTATTCATTTTACTTAAAGATTTTTTTTCTTTCACATAGCAGATTCTTTTTCTCGAGATAAGTGATGAATATTATGCATGCATAAGAAAAAATAATATAAGGATTATTAAACCCTTCATATTATGTTAATGTTAAATCATGTGTTAAATCTATAAGAAGCTCAAATTCAAAGATTAAAAAACAAGAATTAGTCATGATTGTAAAATGTAGCAAGTTGCAAATTAAAATGATGATACGTCATTTCTACTTGATATATAATTATTATATTCAATAGAATTTTTAATCATGTTTTTGATATCTATATTTAATAAATATAATAAAGATTATCAGTAATGATTTTGTTGAAATAAATTTTACGATGAAAGTTATTTTTTTCCGAAGAAATGACGTTGTTTTTGTTTGAAGAAAATCTTGATTTATTGTAAATAAATGTAAATTCAATTTACTTACAGAAATTTTGTTTTGCTTGTCTTTACACAAACTTTCGATGTACTAAGGAAAAAAAAATTCATAACCAACCAAATATGTTTCATAGATAAAGAAGTGACAAAGAACGAGCTAATGATAACACTTTCCATCATATTTATTTATTTTTATTAAAAACACAAAAAAAAAAAGAACTTTTATTATAATAAAACATTATCTTTTCACCAAATTTAATATATTCGATTTACTAGCTCGTAATGATTGATTCATTATACTTGCATATTTTTTTTCTAGTAGAAAGATAAACTTTCCTATTGACAAGAAATTAATTTATTATGCATATTTTATCTGTGTTATCTTATTTGACAATATATTTATTTGCAACAAAAAAAAAATGTATTAAAGACTTTTTGCTTGCGATTACCATAATATGAACCTTAAATTGCCATCGAAAATATGTAAGTAATCTTTACAGATTAGCAAAATATGTGAAAATAAAAAGTTTATTGAGGACATTTATATTCTATATTCAGAAAGATAAAAGCGTTTTACTATAGTTAAGCTTATATCATTTTCATTAAATTATTCTATGAACTAACTTAGAATTCAATTCATGTATTGAACAAAAAAATGAAAGTGTCAAGTTTAAACCAAAAAGTATTTTATTATTTTTTTCTTTATATAATTTGTTAGTAGATGTTGTATTTTTCAAAAAAACAAAATTCAAAATGAATTAGATGTTAAAAGTTAATCAGAAGTCAAGGAGACTTACTGACGATGATTTTTAAGAAGTTTTTTGTCAACATGTTTCAATAAACTTGAAAAGATAATGACGCATTATTCTTTCATTCATTCATGGTTGACATGTAGGCACAGCAGTTATCTGACTTGATGTATCGAGAAGATAATCACCTTTATTTTACTATTCTCACTGTGATCTTTGAAGCAAACAAAATTTGCATTAGTTCATCATTGTCAATTTTCTCAGCATCGAACAAAATATTTCTTTAGAAATAGATAGCGGTCTTTCCATTATTAGCCTAAAACGTAGGCTGATTTGACAACTACAGTGCAAGAATCTTTATTATCAAAATCATCACATCATTAAGTATAATCATTTAATGTATGAATTGGCAAAGCTGATGTCACTGCTTCATATAACATACAAAAACAAATCATGAAAGAAGAATCTTGAAGTCTTTTAGAATAAGTATAAACTATGATAATTTATTTAATAATTGTAAATGAGCTCTTTCGTTATTATCTTGAAGATTCGCTAAAAATATTCAGAATTCTAATAGAACATTTGATCATGTGCAAGAAAAGAAAAGAAAAGAAGAAATATCAATATAAATACTATATTACCATACGATATAAATAAATGAAAGAAAAAATATGTTGCTTATCAACAAAGTTTAATAGGTACAAAAATATATTATAAGTATTGCACTGATAAAGAAAACAATAGTGAATAAGTAAATATTATTTATATCAGAGAATTCAATGACAAAATAATAATAACAGCCGTTTTATTATCAATAGATAAGACACCTGTGTATGATTTTACTTTTTAACAATATATCAAAATGAATCATATTTACATGAATATAAATCAATATTTTTCTATAACCAGTTTTAAGAACAAAAAATCATTATAGTTTATTTTCCTATCCCACCTTTTTTTTGTCAATCTGAAATAATCATTACAATCGACATATCGATAAAATCTGAAAATTATTAATCATATTATTTCATTGAAACAATATGATAAGAAAATACACTAAACTATTTTCAAGATGCTGAAATCAATTCATCTTCAAATATAAAGTCTCAGAGTAAAAAAGAATGATGATGTACGCCCTCTAATGCATTCTTATTCTTTTGGATCTAGAAAAGAAAGCCAATAACATAGAAACGAATTAATCATCCGTTTTTGAAATAAAATATTTTTGTTTATTCGTTTGATATATTTTAATTAATAAATTGAAGAATAAAAACTTGTCGTTTAATACCTCGATTATTTTTTGCTATACATGTTACTGTTCGATTTGATTCATATGAATTATTATCATTCGGTGTTATTATATATTCAAATTTATCAGAAACTATTTCTTCATTCATCAATTCTTTAACATCTCCTAATAACCATTGATAAGTAGGCATTGGATTTCCATTTAATGAACAATGTATAAAATTTTCAATATCTTTTTTAATTAATAAATATACATATTCATTTTTATAAGGTTCTACATAATCAGGTGAACCTAAGAAATAATATTTTATATGATAAATATTATCATTAAATAGATATTAAAGATCTTACTATAAACATCAAGATATAAATTAGATGTTAATGAATAACCTTCATTATCATCATTAGTTGTTACACGACAAGTATAGATTCCTGAATGTATATTAGAAACATGTTTAATTCGTAAATAATCATAACCAGTTAGTGATGAAATATCTTGTGCAGAATTATTTGGTATAAGAAATGTAAACCAAGCTGATAATGCTGAAAATATAGGGCATAGTAATGTTATTGTATCATTTATTTCAGAATAGATATGTTTTTCTCGATTAGATATTTGACGTGGACCACCACCAACTAATAAAAAAAAAATTTTTATTGAAAATCTAGATTTTTTTTTTTTCGCGTTTTTGGAAATCGAAATATTTTACCACTAAGAAAATATACTCGAACACCAACAAGCCCATTATGTAATCGAACTATACATTCATAATAACCTTCATTTTCATGTTTAACATTTTGAAATTCTATATGATTTGAATGTTGTCGTATACGTTCATAATGTTGAACAAAATCAATATGAAAATCAACTATATCTTCTTTTATATAATCTATATTTTCATCTGGACCACAATATCTGTCTGTATGATTAATATCAATATCAATAAGTGTTTGATCATAACCTTCAAAACGATAATCAATTAGTTCGGTAGCTAAAACAAAAAAAAAAAAACATTTTTCATAAAATCTTTTTTATTCAATATGTTTAGAACTTACGATCATTAGTTATAAAAAAATGTTTTTCATCAATAATTATTCCATTTTTATCTTTTATTTGACAAATAGCAATTCCTTCATTATTTATTACAAAAGAATCTATAATTAAATTAGCTTTATTAATTACATTCATTTGACCATTATGATTATATAATATCCATGAAATATATTCATCATTTGTTAATGGTCTATTTGTCTCACAATTTTGTTCGAATTTTGAACCTATTTGTATGAATTGTTTTGATTTTAGTTTCCAATTAATAAGTTCTATATGAAGAGAAAAAAAAACAAAACAAAATATATTTCTATTCTAGATGTTTGATTGATGAGAATTAGATTTTGTTTTTTGTCTTTCATTTCAATGCCACGAAAACGAACTATTTCATCAACATCAAATAAAGTTAAACAACGATTACCATCGTATCTTAATTTTAATCATAAATCATATGATTGGAAAGCAAATATTGATTATCGTAAACATCCTGAACTCTATCGAATAGGTCGTGGTGAACAAGGTGTTTTAATTTGTCAACCATATAAAAATGAAATATGTCCATATTGGCGTTTTAAAACTGTTGAACAAGCTATTCAATCATCAAATAAAATTTATGAACTTTTTTTAAATTATCTTCAACAAAATGATTTTGTCGGAGCTGATATGGCACGAAAATATTTACAAATGGGTTTTACTCGATCAAGACGTTATGCTAATCATGCTAGTGGAATAAAATATGATAAAAAAACTTATGATATATTACCACAAGAAGAAGATCATAAGAATAATGAAAAAGCTCAATCAGCAAATATTTTTAAAGAAAAATGGTTTGAAGCAAAAAATAATGAATTATATAAAGAAATGGCAACTAAACATCGAACTATGTATGAAATAAAATCAACAAGAAACTCAACGAAGGATTAACCATAAAAGAGAAACGATTAAATTTATTTTGTAAAATATGTCTATGAAATATTGTATATTTTTATTTATTTAAACTAGCTTCTTTCGAATAAATTAATCCATGAACGTTTCTGAACTTTGATCATGTAGTTTTAAATAAAGGTCAAATAAGAATTTTTTTTCTATAGTAAAAAAGCAACACTAGTAAATCTATTATGTGTACAATGTAACATAAACTGAATTTCCGGAACAATACACAATCCATGATAAAAGTCAATAAATAAAATATACTATCTAGTCTATTTCATAGAATTCAGTTTTTATTATCACAGTAAACGGAACGTTATATTTGCGATGTATAAGTTTTCAAAGAAAAGAAAAAAACTTATCAATTCTCTTCTATTATCGAACAATCAAAATTGATTTACCTGCAACAATAGAAGTTATGCAAATAGCCATATAGATAAAGATAAAAATACTTTTCATCATATCTTGATTGTAAAACTTAGACTTTTTTTTCGTAGAAACACTATTTTTGATTTGCCGCCAGTATCACATTTCATTCTTTTATTTGCTTACTTCCAAAATCATATTAAGAAATTAACAAATCAAAAAATAAAATGAAAAAAGTAGATCTATTGAAGTTTTTTTTTTTTTTCTTAAAATAATGTCGTACGAAATAAAAGAAAATTAGAAGAGAAATGATATAAATAGATGCTTAATATATGCAAAAAAAAACGATAATCATTTAATTGAGATAATAGGTATGAAATATTGAGAATATTTTCTTGAACACATTGTAATAAACAAGAAATTATTCGAAATAATAAGACAGGAAAAAAAAGAGGCAACAACATTCATGAATGATATTTTGTTTTTTTGAATAGATGAACATATTCCATGAAAATATATCTGAATATCTTTCATACAAGCTAAAAAATATTTTCAATCAAGAAAACGACAACAAAAAATAAATGTCTGAATAAATAATTCAATAGATCATATATATTGTTATTTTTGAATAAGACTATTGTTATTATTGACGGTACTTAGAACCTTTTTTCGTACGACAACATAAAGCCAAAGCAACAATGAATGCAGTTAACTAAAACAAATAAATATTAAGAAAAAAAAAGCAAAAAGAAAATACTTCTATCAAAACTAATACTTACTTCAATGACAAGAATAATAACAGCACCTACAATAATCCATGTCTTAGCAGTATCAATTAAATTCAAAAATTTATCAAAACATCCCTTAAAAATATATATATATATAAACTTTTATCTAGCATTATACAATCAAATAAACTGACCATTTCATTTATATGAGTTCCATTGACAGCACAATAAGCAACAGATTGTAATTTGTCAAAAGGTAAATTATTCCAATCTTCTGTAAAAACATTACTAATATTACAACATGTTATTGGATACGTAAAGTTTTTATAACCATTTCCCATAGTTGAAGCCCATGGATTTGTTTTGTTCCATTTTGTTGTGTTAATAAAATCAAATTTACTATCAACACCACAACATTTAAACTAAAAAAAACCAAAAAAAGAAAGGAATATAATATTTACTTTAAATTTATTTCTTTCAAACTACTTACATTATACATAATAAAATCCCAAGCAATTGATATTGCTGATGGTTTTGGTAGAGCACTATTACTTTGTAATCCAAATGGACCTTCATATGTATTTCGAATAGCTTCTTTTAATTTCGGTGTAAAAGTTTCTCGAAATTTTGATTTAAAAGCAACAAAATAAATTGTTATAGCTATTTCAAAAAGTATTATGATTCCAACAATAATAGCATACTAAAATTTGAAAAATTCATAAGATATAAGGAAAAAAAAACAAAAAATTTTAACTTACAATTATTAAAAATATTTTCACTTGTTTCATAGCACCACAACAGCCAAGAAATCCCATAATTAAAAGAATAGAACCAAGAACAATAATAACAATTGCTATAACTTCAAGATATGATAAACCTTTTTCAACTCCAGGATCTAAACAACAACATAAAATCATGTATTTTGTTTTCTTTTCTTTATTTCAAAATCTACTAGAATTAATTGGTAGAATTTCTTTTATTTTTTTAAGTGATGGATCAACCACAACATAAATTCCAAGTGCTAATAATGCGAGACCAATTAACTAATAATCAAATTCAAATAAATGTTATTTCTGAACCAAAAAAAAAAGAATTAAATTAACTTACAAAAAAGATCAAATTGAAAACTACAATTATAAAACGCATTGTCTTCATTCCACAACTCATTCCACCGTGACCCATCTTGTTTTATAATAATATTTTTCAATATCTACGTATGTAATCTGGAAAAATAGAAGTAAAAAGAAAAAAAAGACAATTCTTGTTTTTTAACAAATATATCCTCTCATAAATAAAAGGAAATGAATACTAAAAAGAAAAGAACAACATACTAAATCACGATTTGTTGACTAGTACATGTCGACTTTTATATTACTCACAGGCAAAATTGCATCTCTTTTTTTTCTCTCACGTTTAGAATAAAGAGAAAAAAGAAAGATTCATTCTACTAAAAACTTTCTCTTTTTTTTTTGATCGATGTTATTAAACGAGTTTTGACAGTACACTGAGTAACTAATGTTGTAACCGAAGAAAGCTTAATTTCCTCTAAGCATGTTCGACTTCCCATAGAACATTTGAGAACGATACAAGCGCTGAAATGCATCACTGGCAAAAAAGGGGCTTATAAGGTGCTGAGACCGTCTAGAATTTTTTTTTCTAGTTACACAACTATTACTAACAAAAAAAATTATACCATAACAGGAAGAGCGAATAGATGGCAAAGAAATATGGCCATATAAAGTACACATTTTACGAGAATAATAATAATTAATGAGTTTTGTTTATTTGAGGAAGAAATAACGATTCCATAGAAAACTGTTAACGCTTAAAAAAAATTTTACCATGCATGAATATATGTTGTACATGACATAAATCCAAACAAAAAATAAAGAACTAAGCAAATTAATCATTTTTATTTATCAGAAAGCACTTTTTTTCTTAAGTGTTTTGTGTGGATTAAATATTTAATAGTCCTCACCTATGTCATTGAGAAAAAGAATCATGCTCTCATTTCTTTTTCTTCAACCTACTATAATATAATAACATAAATATGTTTTAGCATTAATAATATTTGAATGCATCATACTGATAATAGACAGTAAAGTTCAGTAAATATTTGTCTAGGTTTTTTTTCTGATAGACAATTTGTCATATTCAAAATAATCTTTATTATTTCTGACTAATATTTCTAGTAGAAATTCATAATTGCATCATCACAATAAAGAAAATTCTATAAACTCGATTTAAATTAACTGTTATAAAGTGTGAAGTACTGGGGTTTTTTTTTAATTTAAACTATCAATAGTGAAGTAAAGAGTTAATGACATGATTTCATAATTAACTGTGAAAAAAATGATCAATATGAATTGTGTAATAAAAGTAGATAAATACTACACATACTATATTTTCATTTGAATATAATATATTGACATGTTTTTGCATAGACCAATGCTGCTTCCTTACTACGAAAATAATACAATATCGAAAGAAAAAGAAAAGAAAAAAAACATGATGAAATTAGGCGATAAATGCTTATAAATCATATAATTCATTCTACCGTATAGATTTGACATTCTTCTCTTCTTAAATACACTATATACACTGTTGACATTGGTACTGAATGCAAAACATGAGAAGTGTTTCTCTCACTATTTATATGAAAGGATGTTTTTACATTTTTTTGAATTAAACAGAATTTTAATATTTATCGAAAGAAAAACAAGTCAATATATGAAACAAAATACACGTTTTTTTTCTTTTATGTAAACTATATATATATACTCTAGAATTAGAACTGAATCGTTCATCAAAAGTTAGTGGATCACAAGAATACTTTTGATTTCTTTCTCCAACTACCGGATTATATCAAGATCTGTGCTCAGGTGTTCATAGAATATTCATGATAAAAAAAAATCAAATAATATTACATGCTCGTATATTTGATGATGTACATGTATATCTTGAACGTTTTCCTTTCCTTTCTTCTGTCTCTTTCACATAAATCATTATGCAGCTTTTCAAACAGACTGTCAAAATTATTACAACTTTTTTCTTCTCTTCCGTCATTATAAGTGCTGGGTTGTTCAAGAAAAAAAATAATAAATGTGTGGAACCAGAGAAAATCAGTGCGCAATGAGAGCGTTAGAAATAGGAAGAAAAAAAAGGTAATGATGCCGGCTAGATATGCTAAAAAACTATATCAACGAAGAGAAGATGGCATTATTCTACTAAACTGTCACTCATGTTCATAGATTTTATAACAGTGAAAAATGGTGACGAAGATGATAAATGAACATGTCACTACAGGGTGTCACATAACCGTTGCATTCCCCTTCTACGACTTAAAGGACAGATAATATCACAAAGTATTTATACCAGATTAAAGTATGTCAAAAACTGAATTTATTTGTACTAAATAGTAAAGATTATAAAGACTTTTTAATGTCGAACTTAAGACATTTTCAGAAATTTTATACTTTTTTGGTGTAGAAAAGTAAAGTTCCAGTAATTCAAAAATAGAGTAAAACATTTTTTTGGTTGGATATTTTCATATGGTTCAATAGAGCTCGTCGAGCTCTACAAAACTATATATGTCAAAAAAATTTTGAGTCATCTTTTTGAGATAAAAAATTCAAAAACCTATTTGAAAAACCTCAAAAACTATTAAAAAATTCATTCTTTTCATATGGAAGAAAAACACTCGATTTTTCAATGAAATTAGCTTTTTTCATTACTTATACCACCTTAGACGTTTCGAAATGTGCTCATTTCATGCAGTTTTTCACGCAGCATCGAAAGCGTATTTCGAAACGTCTAAGGTGGCGTAAGTAATGAAAAAAGCTAATTTCATTGAGAAATCGAGTGTTTTTTCTTCCATATGAAAAAAATGAATTTTTTAATAGTTTTTTTGAGGTTTTCCAAATAGGTTTTTGAATTTTTTATCTTAAAAAGATGACTCAACATTTTTTTGAAATATAGTTTTGTAGAGCTCGACGAGCTCTATTGAACCATATGAAAATATCCAACCAAAAAAATGTTTTACTCTATTTTTGAATTACTGGAACTTTACTTTTCTACACCAAAAAAGTATAAAATTTCTGAAAATGTCTTAAGTTCGACATTAAAAGGTCTTTATAATCTTTACTATTTAGTACCAATAAATCCACTTTTTGACACGTTTTAATCTGGTATAAATACTTTGTGATATTATCTGTCCTTTAAGTCGTAGAGGAAAGAAGCAAAGGTTATGTGACACCCTGTATATAAAACCTATCATTAATTCTTTGTAGGAGAAGATTATTTAAAATAAAACAAAAGAAAGATTTAAATTTGAAATGATACAAAATCAAAGAAACAAATAAAAATTGATGATGGCTTCTCTTGTACAATTGTAAATCTATATGTACAAAATCACTAAAGTCTAATTCAAAGTTGTTCTATGCCTATAAAATATCTATTCTAATGAAGCTATCACATAATGAATAAATGCAAAAAATTGGATATTCGATAGTTCCATCTAAGAGAACTTTATGACTTTTAATGTATGATAACGAGACAAGAAAAACTCATTAGTAAGTTGTAAAAAACATAGTCATAGTTTTTCTTTCTTCAAAATAAAAATTTGACTGTAACTTGTAACATGATATTTTCTATGTTCTAATTTTCTCAAAGAACCAAATATATATATTTTTTTTGTGTTGATATATAAAAATTAGAGAGAATATTATACATGTGATATGTATTTACGTGCTTCGTTAACATCTATTTATGGCATGTTTTATATATCGCAGACAAAAAATTGAAGTCAAGTTATATTCTATAGAAGAAAAAATCGGATTTTAATGTTTAAGATAAAGAAAGATCTCTTTGCTTAATTCATGACTGTTTGAATATTATCAAGAACGTTCTAGACATTGTCATAAAGAAAAAGAACATAGTAGATGATGACGTTTGCTTAGACATTAAATAGACTAATTTTTAAAAAAAATTTTTTCTTTTAAAACTACCCACTTTCTTGATTGCTTTTTTCTTTTTTTTTTCAAGTTTCACTCGTAGGAAATTTCATTTCTTTCTTTTTTTTTCCTATTGTTGCCGAGTGTTAAATGCAACAACACTTAGGCGAGAAAATTAAATATTTTTACTAAAAAACAGAGAAGCTGAACATTTATTCTTCTTTTATTTTTTTGATAACATCATCTTTTCTTATTATATATAGTTTTAGTTACTTTACTGGTCAAATCTATTTTCTTTTATTATGGGTAGTGCAGCATCAAAAAGTCGAACTCGAGGTGTTCGTGATTGGCTTGTACAAACATTAGATGAACATGAAAGTGCTATCAATTATATGATATTAAGTAATGATGGTAGTGTTCTTGCTACAGGTTCTGATGATCATAATATTCGTTTATGGAGCGCTAAAACAACACCAGTTGAATGTCTTAGTGTATTAATTGGTCATGTTGATTATATTACATGTATTCTTATTGATGAAAATTTTTTAGTTAGTGCTAGTGCTGATCGTACAATGAGAAAATGGGATATGACAAATGGTGAATGTGTATTTATCTATTCAGGTCATACATCACTTATAAATCGAATTGTTTGTACGGGTAAGTTAAATCATATTTTTAAAGATTAAATTAAAACAATAATAAAATGAAGATGAATTAAAAACAAAAGAAAAATAAAATTCAAGAACTTTATACTTTGAAAAAAGTTGAAGCATTAAAAAAAAAATGAGCGCTTTTCTCAGTACGTATTTACACTTTCATTTCAAGGTCTAATTAGATATTTTTTTTGCGTAGCAAAAAAAAAAGAAAGAAGTTTTCTTTTGTTTTTTTTTTTCTTCATTTTAATCAGCACTAAAGTTCATTCAACATATGAAAATTTTTTTTTTCTGTTACTTCACCCTATTTCATCTTCTTGGAGAAAAAATAATAATAAATTTTAATTTTCTCAAGTTCTTAAATAAAGAAAAACAAAAAGCAAGAATTCTATTCGAATTATTATTATAGGAGATTTTCTCTTTTCAACATCATATGATCGTACAGCTCGATGTTGGGATTTTGATACTGGTGCATGTGTACGTGTATTTCGTGGTCATAAACATGGAATATTACCAATATTATTTATTCCAGCTGAACATAATGGTGATGGTGATGACGATTTTGAAGAAGATATGGATATCTATACAAAAGATTTAATTATAACTGGTTCACAAGATACAACAGCTAAAACATGGTCATTTGAAAGTGGTGAATGTTTAAAAACATTTCGTGGTCATACGGGAGCAATACTTTGTTTAGCAACTGATCAACTTGGTAAAATTTTATTTACAGGATCAGGTGATAATACAATTCGTGCATGGGATATTTATCGTGGAACAGAATTACATATTTATGATCAACATCAAGCAGCAATTATAAATCTTCTTGTAAGAAGAATATAAAATGAGATTAGAAATAGATTTATTTAATTTTCTTCTTATTTTAGTGCATAAATAAATTACTTTTTTCTATAAGTGCTGATCATACAGCACGTTGTTGGGTTGTTGATGTTGGTGATTGTACAAGAATTTATAAAGGACATAGACATACTGTTTCGTGTATTCAAGTTTATAATGGTTTTCGTATGTTATATTAATATTTAATTTTTCATGTAAAACTTTTTCTTGTTTTCTTTTTTCTTTTTTGTGAATAGTTTTTACTGGTTGTGGTGATGCAATAGTACGATGTTTTGATGCACGTTCTGGTGTTTTAAAACGTATGTTTAAATCACATACACTTGCTGTTAATTGTTTACAGGTAAATCTTTTTTTTTCTTTTGTAATTGATTATTAGAGTCCGTTAGATCCTACCGGAATCAATCTGAAGATCTCTATTGATTATACATATTTTTGTTTATGAATTATTTATTGTTTAGATTGTTGATGAAAGATTATTTAGTGGTTCTGTTGATGGTACATTAAAAGTTTGGGATATAAGTGATCTTAAAGGACATATTGTGCCAGATGCGAAATTAGTAGCTAGTCAATTTAAAACGACAAGTGGTGAACAAATTAGTGTAGAAAATCGATCAGATGTTGATTCTGGTATTGACGATCGTGAATATCGCGATCGACGTGCACAAAATATGGTTTGAAAAAGAAAAAGAAAAGAAAATATTCATTTGATGAAATCTAAATTATAAGTTTTTCCTTTTTTGGCTTCATTTTCAGAAATAAATCTACATATATATTTAATTTTATTACAGTTTTATGTTTATTTTTAAACATATGTCACAGTACCACGAATAAAAGCAGGTCGTTGTGTTCGATGAGTTATCCAAATACATCGTGTTGGACTTGTTTGGGATTGAGTTGATGACATTGATAAATTTGTTGTCGGCAATGATAATGTATGAGATTGTAAAGATGATATTGGAAGAGATGTAGTTGATTGACGAACACCAAGTGTTTTAACAAAATCATCATAAGATGGAGGCGGTAATGATGATGATGGATCATTGTCAATGATACTGATATCTGGATGAGAGGGAAAAAGTTCTTTATATGATGGTAAATCAGTGTTATCACCCATGATAAGACTACAATAAGATACAAAAATATGAATATATTAGTTATTTATTTTTAATAAAAACAAAATTATATATACTCAGAATTAACATCAGTATTTGATGCTAACGCCAAATCATACGCTTCTTGTCGTTCACGTAATCTCTGAATTAACAATAATTTCAATTAAAATGAATTAAAAAAAAACAAAAACAAAAACAAAAACAAAAAACAAAAAACAAAAGAATATATGTTCTTTTTCTTACTTGAATAAGTCGACGCCTAGTTTGCATGATTGTTAAATAACGTCGTAATGTTTGACATGTACGTAAAAATGAAACAACAGCAATAGTTAATAAAATAGCAGCAATAATATTTGAGCCTTTTTTTTTGTTTGATACATTATTTATCGATAATTGAAATAGAAAAAGTGCAATAGCAAATAAAAATAAAGAAAATGTAAAACGACATAATATGCTTGATACAAATTTGCAAGCACTCATATGAATAGCAGTATGTGTTGTTGTATGATGTTGTCCATTTGTTGATGATGTTGGACGACTACGAGTATGTGAATGAAAAAGTTGTCCCTGTTGACGATAATATGGCATAAAAATCACCATATTGTTTTATTTTACTTGTGGTTGATTGTCGACAAAACTAAAAATGTTGTCCTCTTTTTGAACGTTAGTTTTCTTCATAAAGACGACACGAATGTCGAGAATAAGAAGAAAGGAAAAACAGAAATAGAAGAAAAAAAAAAAAGAAAAGAAAGAGATGATAGTGGTACGCAATGCATTTTGGTTACAAACGAACGTTTGTCTATAGAAAGCAATGTTTTCCCGCAAGGAACACAACATGAGAAAAGAAATATAAGGATGATGTCATACGTCGATATAACAGAAAGCGTAGGACAAATAGATAAGCAAAGGAAAGGAGAGAAAAAAAAACGCCGAATAAGTTTTGGTATGCTGTCTGTGTCGTTCCCATGAAATAGAACAGAACATATAAATAGATAAGAGATACTAGTGTGCGGATGCCATCGAACATATTAGCTAATTTCTTGAATCATGAAAGATGGAAACGATCAACTAGATGATGGGCTATAGATATGATGATGATAATGATGATAGGCAAACATGATTGTCGTTGAAAAGAAATGATATAGTCATTAACAAAGACACAATATTATTGACTTTCATATGCAATTCAATAATAGATTATATGCGTTGTTTAATTAACAAAAAAAAAAGTTCGTTTCTTTTTCTTTTTCTCATCCGTTAAATATGTGAATGACCTTTTGAAAATCACAATGACATATTTTAATATATAATACTAACTAAACATAACATTTATAAAAAGAAAATATAAAATTATCATCAATTTTATATCAGTAGTATTTATTTGACAGATAAAAAAAAAATTTGATTGTCTCTGCTGGTGATGATATAAATAAAGGAAGATAATGAACTGCTTTTAAGAGTAATTATAGTTATTTTTCATCAGTCATAAATTAATAGTATAGGTAAAAACAAAATGGTATTTCATATTAATCCTTTTCTTTTCCGTTTCCTGTTTTTCGCGAGAATATATTTAACATAATCATAATCAAAATCTTATCACAAAAAAAAATTTTTTTTTTTTTTTTTTTTTTTTTTGTTATCCAAAATAAAACAATAAGAGGGATGATGTACAGACTATTTTCATTTGTACATCATCATTCATTTTGATTTTTATTCATCTGGTGACAATTATTTTGTTGAAAAGAAAAAAGAATAAATAATTATTTATTATCATTATTGATATACGAAAAATGTTCATGAGAACAATATAAACTTGATTATTTTCAAAATATTTCTTTTTTATCTTGGTATAAATTAATTGCTAAGATAATTTTGATTTTCTATTATAAAGAAAAGAATTTCTTTCTTTCTTTTTCTATATTGATAATATTGACTTTGGGAAATTGATAAGAAATAGCAAAGACGTGTCATTAGATGGTATACTATAAGAGACAACAATCGATATGATTGATTTCTCTCTAGAGGGGACACATACATAGACCGTAATATTTACACAAATGTCACAAAAACAAAGTACAAATGATTCCAACAAAATATATGTAGGTGAATGAGTCCTTTTCATAATTAATTCATTGACAGTTTTTATTTTGTATTTATTATGATTTATTAATTGTTTTATTTAAATTATTCTTTGATGAACGAAGTATACTACGAAAATCAATTTGTATTGTTTCTGTTGGTAATTTTCGTCTTAATGTTTGATTTCCTTTTACGAAACCAGTTTTACGTAAATTTTCTTTAAGTTTAAGAACATTTTCGGATGTTAATGCCATATGACCAACAAGATTTGATGTACTACAAGTTACTAAACCAGTTGATTTACTTTTGACTATATTTGATGATGAAGAAAGACGATGTCTTGGTATATAATCATCTTGTGTTACTATAGGATTTGAATGATTAAGAGCAAGAAATGTTGATGACGATGAATGATCTTTTGTAATTGATAGTGGAGACATAGAACGATATGGTATGATAGATAATACTGATTTTGTTTCTTTTGATCTATGAAAATTTTTAAGAAATTTAATAAAAAAAAAAAAAGAAAATGTAAAAAAAACTTACTTTTGTCTAGCAAATATTTGTTTTAATTCTTCAACTGGAGTTCTTACTGTAGCTGGTGCTGATTTTTGTCGCATGACTATACTAACTTTTGAATCAGGTTGTTGAAAAAACTCTGGTGGTGGACAAGGTGGAGCTTGTGGAATATCAGTTACAGGCGGAGCTGTTGACGGTCGTTGTATACTTGTATCATTAGTTATATCTTTTTTCTTTTCTTCAGTATTTTTTGTATTTTTTATATTTTTTTTAGTTAAATATTCTTTATAAATTGTATCATAATATCCAGATAAAATAACGGATTTTTGTTTACTATTTATAGAAAATTTATCTTGTGATTTTGATTGTCTCATTGTATTTAATATAGATTGATTTTTAGAAGAATTTTTATCTTCATCTATAGAAAATTTTTTTGTAAATTTATTTGAATTTTTTAATTCTATTAATCGTTGATATAAATTATTACTATATAATTCAATTTGTTTAATAAAATACGATATTTGAATTTGTTGATTATGATAATTAAGAAGGTGATCTTTGTAACGAGTTCGTTCTTTCCACATTCTCCAATAAGCTTGAATAGTAATAACGGCTAATGATACTTTTTTTTCTGTACGTCGAGCTAGAAAACTACGTACCATCGTTTGAAGACGTACAATAGATTTTTCATAATTTGTTTTATTATTATTTATTTTAAGAATTTGATTTTGTTTCCTAACTAAATACATTCTTATATATGATTGTAAATGAATAATTTTTGTTAAAAAATTTTTATGTTCAATATTTAATTGTTCAATATGATGAAATTTTAAAAAAACTTTTGTTTTACCAATAGCATAATTATTCATATGAAATTTTTTTAATATTAATTCACATATTTGTTTATAATCATTATTATTTATTATTGTTAAATTTAAATTAATAAGACATGAATACATTGATATAAAATCTTCAAATAATATTCGATGTGAATAACCATGTCGACGTATTTCAATTGTTTCAATTAAACCACTATATCTTATTTGTTCAAGTACAACATTTTCATCAAATTGATTTGTATCAAAATGAAAATTTTGTGGAAAATAACTTGTATGATCATATGTTACATGTGATGTTTGAAATGGTAAACGATTTGGTACAAGACATCGTATAAACGTTGGCTGTGTTGATGCCATTGTACTAACTAATTCCATTAATGAATAACGAAAATATGTTGATACTGTACCTTGTGTACGACTAACTGTTGTTTTATGAGATATTGAACGAGATAAAGTTGATTTTTTTTCTTGTTCAGTATAAATAACACTACCAGTTTTACGAAGACGACTACGAAAAAGTAAATTAACAAGATGATCATCACTTTGTAAAAGTAAATCAATTATTTCAATTGGAACATAATCACGATTTTTTTCAAGAAAATCTTTTGCTGTATATTTAATTTTACCCGCATAATGTGTTATTGTAAATAATGGTTCAAGATCTAATGAAATTTGTTTTTGATTTTTGATTGTTTTACGTGATAATGAAGATGTTGGTGTATTTGTTGTAAAATTTGAAGAATTTAAATTTTCACGCCATTTATTAATGAGAGTAAATTCTGTTGATTGAGGAAAACGAGATTCTTCATCAAGTAAAGCTAATAAACCAATTGGTTTTGATAAACACATATCGAGAATAGATCGATTATTTGGAAAATCAAAATTATCAGAATATGCTAAAAATATAGGTTATACGAGTTTTTTTTTATTTGTAAATAAAAATTGCTTTCAAAGTAGTAGCTATAAGATTATAATGTGAAATACGATAGAAGTAATCCGAACTATTCCACAGATTTATTTGGTTATCTTTTGAGAATTAGTCTAAGCATGTGGAAAAGTGCATAAATAAATTTTTTATAAGTAAAGAGGCGTAAAATATGATTTTTTTTTCTTTTCAATAAAAGAATGATTGTTGCTAGGAAAAAATGAAAACTTTCTCCCGGAGGAGGATACACACACCGGCTGTCGCTGCATCCTTGAACTAATCTGTTAGTAATAGGTGTGTGAGATCAGTATTGTATGTGTATGAAAGACGGGTAGATTTACATTAATCGCTTGAAAATACAACAAAAACACGTAATAAATATTTTAGAAAAAAAGACTGGCAGATGTTTAAATCAAATAACAGTTGACTTACGAAAGAAGTTTTCCAAATGATAAATCGCTTTTAACTTGAGACGATATTCAATCAATAGAATCTAATGAATAGGTAAATACCGTAGAATGGTTCAATCTGTTGAGCTTATATTTTAGCGGTTTTTGAATGTTTAATAGATATTTCCTGTAGAGCACAAGGTTTTCAAACGAAATCATACTTTTGAATATTGATCTAAAAATTTGCTTACATATAAAGGTCCCCATGAGACTACCTTGTGAGAAAAAAACTTTACAATTCTTTGACAAAATCTCTTCGAGATATGATTGTTTCAAAATATTCATGTTTTTTCACAATAACTATAGCAAAGCACCTGTATTTTGAAAAATTCATATCTCGGAGAGACTTGATCAGAAAATTCTGAGATCTTTCCTCTCCAACAGCTCGAACTACTCTAGGGTATTTATTTACTTATTAGACCCTATCGATTCAATATAATTCTAGTTTAAAAGTGATTTTATCACTTAAGAACCTTCCCTTGTTATTTAATTGATGTTTGAATAAAGAGTTTTACATCTATCAGAAAATAATTTCATAACGTTTTGATAAAAAAATGTACTTTTATCTACTCTGTCATTATTGATTTTTACCAAATCTATTTAACTTGCTTATCTTTACAAATAGTTTGTATTTAATTCATATGCTTTACTAATTAGAATGCAAGATGTGATAGTTTTGATGGAGAACACAAAACTCTGGAAAGATGAAACAAATATTTTTAATTTTTCATCATGAAACTTCTTTTATTTCATTAGAAGACTTTTTTATTCATACTAACTTGTATTTTGTATTTCTTCATTTTCATATTCTTTCATTTCCCATGCAAATGTATGTTGTCGAAAAAAATATTGTAATTGTTCATTAGCAATATTAATACATAATTGTTCATAAGAATTATAATCAAATGTTTCAAAACCAAATAAATCAAGTATTGATATTGAATGTAAATTATCATTTCGTTTTTTTGTATTTAATTCGTCATTTATTTTAAATTGAACAGATAATTTATTATTTAATACATCTTTTTCATGTTGTTTACGAATATCAATTATTGATTTTGGTTGATATTCAAGTTCCGTACGAAAATAACGATTTAATGCATATACAATCCAATCAAATAAACGTGAATAAAGAGATTTTGCCATAGCATCACGTGTTTGTTGTGCTTCAGCAATAGTATTTAATTTTGTAACTGTTTCACCACGTGTCATTAAACTTGATTGACATAATGATTGAATAAATTGATCATTATCAATTTTTAATAAACGATAAACAGCATTTGAATGTAATTTTGTTTGTTCATCAATTGAACAACCAGGTTCATTAAATTCTGTTTCAGCTTTAAATGAAATATTTCCTAAATGAATAATTGCAGTTAGAATAGCTAATATTGATGATTGTTCATCATCTGTAATATTTAATTCTTTTAATATTTGAAATAAATCAATTAATGATAATGATGATAATATTTGATTCGAACTATTTCCAAGATATGTATAATATGTTATTGTTTGAAATAATTCAAATGATTCTTGATCAATTAAAATACAAGGATTTATTTGTTGTTGAGAAAAATGTAAATATATTGAATAAAATATATGAAAATTTCTTTTATTACCACTTGCAAGTACAACACGAGTTTTTTCAAGAAGAAATTGAGATAATTGAACATAAACAATTGTACCATATTCAGAAAAAAATATATCAAGAAGTTTACCAAAACGTGATGAATTTTTATTTAATGATGTTTCAGCATTACCAAATGATTCAAGTAATAAATTCATTGTAACAAGACGATTTTCTAATGCACGTTGTTCACCAAAACCAAGTAGAGCTAATTCACTTATTAGATTTTGTGCTGCATGTGTTTTACCTAAGTAGACAAAAAAAATAATAAGTACTTTAAAAAAAAAGAAATACATTTTCTAAAAACATGAATTCTACTACAATCAATAATATAAAGTAATACTATTCGATCTTAAGAAATTTTTTTTTTCTTTAGATAAATTCTATAAAATATATAAATCTAACCTGAACCAGATTCTCCTGAAAGAATAATACATTGTGGTTGTCGACTAATCATCATTTGATTATAAACATTTGTAGCTATTGCAAATATATGTGGTAATAAACGTTTTGTAATTTTTAAATATTTTAATTGAAAATGAAGATTATCAATAGGTAAAAATTGTTTAGGATTAATTGCTAATAAAACATCACCGATATATGTATAAATTAATGTTTTATTAAAACGTTTTCGTATGGAATTAATAAGACGTTCTTGATCAAGATAATCAATTTGTGCTAAATTATTTTCACAATCAATTAAATCTGCTGATTTACTTATATTTTCAATCCAAGGATTAATATTTAAAACTTCTGTATGATCATTAATTATTGTTGATTGATCACTTTCAACAGATTTATTTGAAATATCTGTGGATGAATATTTCATATGATAAGTTTTTAATAAATTTCGATATAAATCTGTTGTTTGATCATCAAAATTAACAAATAATTGTTCTGTTAATAGTTGTTCGGCATGTGGTCGATATTCATAATCTTTAATTAAACAAGCTGAAATAAATTTATTAAAATTTTCTGACCATTGTGTTGTATCTTTTAATGTCGGTGGTGGACGACGTGGAACTTCAAATAAAGCTTTTGTTGAATGATATTGACTTAATGGTGCTTCGCCATCAGCTAATTCAATAGCTGTTATACCAAGAGACCATATATCACATCTTTCATCAAATGAATATTCCAATTGCTGAGCACATGCAATGACTTCCTATATGTTAATAATTATTAAAAAAAAAAAGCAAACATTACAATTGGTTTTGTTTTTATCTTACAGGTGCCATCCAAAGTGAAGTACCAACACTAGAATTACGTTTTGGCTGTGCTTTACTAAAGAAAGCAGCAACACCGAAATCAATCAATTTTATAATATAATTTTCTGTTACTAATATATGACTACCTTTGATATCTTTAATATGAAAATAAAAAGAATTAGTGCTCTTCTTTTAGAAAAATATATATGACTTACCACGATGCATAATACCTGATTGATGAAGATATTTTAATGCTTTTAATGTACTTTTTAATGCATAAGCAACTAATTTTTCTTTTTCACATTTATTTAATTGATTTTCTTTTTGAATTTGTTTTAATAGTTGAGTAATTGGCCCTAAATGACATAGTTCCATAACGAACCATATACGTGGAACATTGAATTCATCAAAATCACCAAATAGATCAATAAAATCAGGTAAATTCTCTTGTTGTTTAGAAATTTTCTTTAAAATATTTAATTCATTTTCGAATTCATTCGAAATATCTTCGGATTTAAGACGAATTATTTTTGCTGCTACATATTCATCAGAATTATAATGTTTAGCACGAAAAACTTGTCCATATGTACCTTCACCTAATTTATCAAGTAATATCCATAGAGCATTTGGATTAGGTAACTATTAAAACAAAAATAGAAGATATATGAACAAAAAAAACACAAAAGAAATGAAAGTTCTCATTACTTTTTCATGTTCAATTGTTGATGAAGATTCCATTTGGCCAAATGTTCTGTTTTTTTTTAAAAATACTTCATATTTGCTTTGTGTCGTTTCCATTTAATCTGGCTCTTATCATTCTTCAAAATCTTCGATTAATACTCTTTTTTTTTCTCTTTTCTCTCTATTTATCGTATTCTCGACTCATTTGCTTTGACAGACAAGTGGAGGTAATATGCGTAAAACAAAAGAAGAAAATAAAGATATTAATCAACACTACTGCTTAACTCTCTGTGAACATTCAAAAAAGAGTCAATGAAGGTTTTATAAAATTCTTCACGTTCTTGTCTACTTTCTTTTTCTCGTCCGTTACACGAACTATATTAGACCTTGTCTTTACGTGTCTGTGTGCGTGTTCATCTACAGCTCTTTGTTGATCGTTTTATTGATAAATCAACCGGAAGGGAAGAAAATATTTTCTGTGACAAGCACGTCCAATGCTCAATGATATATTAATATAACTCAAAAAAAAAAAAATATGAAAAGGTGGAAATGTTGCTTCAACTTTAATAAAGATAAAGAATTATTATTGACATAATTGCCATTAGGTTTTTTTTTATTGAAATATAGAAAAAAAAACAAAAAAACAAAACACAATATTTATTTTTTCATTACACGAACACGTCGAGATGATATACTTTGTCCAATAGGCATTCGTTGTGGAGCATTTTTATGTAATTCAAGATCAGCTAAAATTTCTTCAAGTTCCAATTGAATTAAATGATTATTATCGATTGGTAATGGATTAATACGACGAGAAGATGAACGATGACTTTGTACTGATATTCGTCGACGATTTTGAAACCAAATACCTGAGAAATTTTATAAAACGATGGTTTTTTTTTTCGCTAGTACCATTAGAAATAAAATAAAAAGAAAGCTTACGAATTTGTTCACGTGTAGCTCCTATTCGATCGGCAATAACATTCTTTTGAATACTATTAGGATAAGGAACATGTTCGAATATTTCATTAAGTAACCAACGTTGACGAATGGTATATTGTAATCGATTAGGAAGATTTGTTGTTGAACGAGGAAGTGGAGGTGATAATGATGGAACATAACCAATCTAAAATAAAGCAAGTTAAAAAAAACAAAAATCGATAATTTCAAGGAAATTTTACTTGAGATGATGGTACGATCGGTGGTGATAACTGGTGATAAGGAAAAGTACCATCAGAATAATAATAATAACCAGGTTGTTGTTGATCATACACTGGACACATAATCATATGTGGAGATGATGATGATGATGATGACATAGGTGATTCAAAATATGATGAATTTGATGAAGATGTATCATAACTATTACTATAAGGATATGGTGAATACGACCAATAAGATGAACAATTTCCATCATATGATGATGCCATAATTTGATTATTACTCAAGTTGATCGGCAGTTAAATATTCTTCTATTATTGTTGTTTTTTTTGAATATATATATACTTGGATATCTTTTCTCTCTTTCGTGTACCAATCAAATTGACATCCGATGAGAAATATGATTATTTCACGCATTTATGTATTCAATAAATAAACACTAATTGGTAATTAATGTATTCGTTTATGTAAAACAATCAACACTTACTTATTGAAGAGTCAAGCTCTTTAACAGTGTAGTCAAACTTTTTTTTGTTTTAATAACAAATATATTAATTGATGGTCACATAACGAATACATTCTATCTAATACGTAAGAGTTCAATGAAGTTCACATATGATATTCTATCAAAAAATTGAAACATATTTACATGTTCGCTTAGAATCAAGATACAAAAATTGATGAGCTTCATATAAATATATAGATATCAAATTGATTGATTGAAAAATTTCTTTGTGAAAAATTGTGATATGAATTTTATCTCTTTTATGGTTCGTCGACAATTTTCTTGTCAAATTTAAACATTAAATTAAGTATCAATTATCTGTGTATTGCTTTAACATTGCATGATAGCAATAGTTTCATCTTTGAAAATCAGTTTCATCATATTGCGATCTCATTTTACAATGGAATATTGTCGAATGTTAATTAAGGAGATTAATCATGTTCTCACTATCAAACTAACTCATTTAAAATCTGAGCGGCTCGTAGCGTTTATGAACCGAGATATTCGATTTTCAAGGTATCTAAAGGCTAGTTCGTGTATCCATACTTCAAAATTGCAGCAGCATTTTTTTTTGTCATGCTCAAATGAGAAAACGATATCACACATGTTGAAAAGCAATTTTACGACAACGTCCAAGATACCATTATTATTAAATATAAGGGTAATAGATATAAAATTCTCGCTTTTGTAAAATTGCTTTTTGAATATTTGTGATATTATTTTCCTTTTATCTAACTCACTGAGCTCAATCAAACTATGAAAAAAAAAGTTGTTGCAATTTTGAAGTGTGACCACATAATATAGACTACACTTACTTTGAAATTCGAATACGTCGATCCTTGAATGTTATGGGCTGTTCATATTTTAAATTAGTTAGTTTGACAGTGAGAAGAACATTCACTTGATGCGAACAAGTTCGATCTCCTTAATTTACAGTGCATGTTCTTCCATTGTTAGGTTCAGTTTCAGTTTTTTTTTTTGAAGAGAAAAAAAAGCAACATACGCCTCTATCAACTGTTTCATGATTACACTAACTTTTTGAATGACATTCTGATAAGGATTGAATCCATATATCATGCATAGAAGACTATAATTTACTTTTTTTTGTAGTTTGTAATTAAATACATTGATATTTGTCCTATACACAGAAAGTAAGGTCTGAGAGAATACAAAATACAGAAAAGAACTTAAAGATGTAGTTCATCAAAAGTTACAATTCTTCTGAAAACGACTCGTAAACAATGAACTTCATAGAAATCATTTATTAAATATTCTGTGAATTCGTTGAACAGATGTAGTTGTATCTGTAATATTAACTCAAGCTCTGACACGTCTACACCAAATGTTTATCTAGATGAAAACATTGTAGAAGTTTGTAAGATACAAAACTTAAGTTTTATCTTGATTACAATACATCTTTTATTGCAGCTTCATTCATAGCGAACGATCTTGAACTACAAACAACAAGTTAAAAGATCAAATAGTTTCATGAAACACTGCTATATGTTTTTCTTCATCTGTCTTCCTTATAAGAGACGAGCAACTCTAACTCAGAATTGAAGTTGACGCGTTCTCTCATCGAACTTGGGATGAAATTTTGCAATCGGTAGACAGATTTGAAGCAGGACATAGTGAAATTATCCATCCCTGTTTTTTCATCAAATGTTAAAAATAATCTAGCCTAAAGTAAATCCATTTCATCTTGATACCATTTATATAATGTAAACTTTAAGTATTCTGTACAAATCCAATAATGTATTGATTTAATAATTGTACTTTCAATATCTCTGCGTATTTTATTTTGCAAAAAAAAAGAGTGAAGGGAAAACACTTTGAAAAGCACCGTAGTTTGATACCTTTCATATCGCATCAAATATATTCACGCTCATGATTAACAAAAGACGAAAACAAAAGAAATCACTAGAAGTATCTGATTGAAAATATACTCTCATACATATATTTGGATTTTAACCTTCAAATTTATCACCATCATTCGAATACTTCCTAGTAAAGAAAATAGGTTTGAAAAACATCGAAAAGAAAAAATAAATCAAAGGACAAAACAAAAAAAAGAAAGAAAAACGCCGACATTTCTTTTTTTCTTCTTAACGATGTATAAAGAACGAATGATGATGAAGTTACATACTTTATTTTGGTAAGTGTTTACAAAGACAAAAAAAAAAGAAAGAAAGAGAAAAACGCAAGAAACTAAATGTACAAACAATTCAATGAACTGTTCTTTCCGAACTAGTGTTGTATTAGAAAAAAAAAAAGAAAATCTTGTTCGTTTTGACTTATTGTTCAACATATGTTCGGAATGTACAAAGCACAAAACAACAATTTTATATTTTATTTATATAAAAACAAAAAACAAACAAACAAACAAACATTTCTTTTTCTTAATCCCAATTTTCATTAGTCGCACCAGCAGAAACTGTACCACCAGTAGGACCACTTGGTTGATTTCGACTACCAAAACTATTATGTCCAGATCTCATCTAAAATAGAAAAAGAACGAAAAATTTAATAATTAAAATAAAATCAACACGTACATCAGTAGTTCGTGAACCATGACCATCATTGTAAAATCCAACATTACCATCATCAGCATATTTTTTAAGAAATTCAGGTACTGCTTGACCAGCCTAATCAAATAAAAGAATTCAAAAAGAAATCTTCAATGCAAAAAAACTACATACTTCACTTAATTTTAATATAAGTTCAGGAGCAATTTTTCGATCAGAATCTCGATCTGGATCAAAAAATGATATTGATTTACCCAAATGACCAGCACGACCTATAGAAAAGAAAAAAAAACCAAAAGCTCATGAAATTTTTTTTTTTTTTTTGTCGAATTAATTCTACCTGTTCGACCAATACGATGAATATAAAAATCACTTGTATCTGGTAAATCATAATTAACAACATAACCAATTAAAGGAAAATCTAAACCACGAGCAGCAACTGATGTTGCAACAAGTATTGGACATTTTCCAGTTGTAAATTGTTGTACAGCTTCATTTCGTTGTCTTTGTGTTCGATCACCATGCATTGTTGTACTCATAAATTGCTTTTGTGAAAGTAATGCACCTATATAATCAGCTGATCGTTTTGTTTCAACAAATATTAAACAACGTTCAGATTCTAAATGAAAAAAAACAAAAATAATGTTTGTTTTTTTGTTGTCTTATTTTCTCCTACTAAGATTTTGTTCGAGTAATTGAAAAAGACGATCTTTTTTTTTTGGTTGTGGCACTTCTTCAATTGTTTGTGCTATATCTTCATTAGCACCACCAGGTATACCAACAGCAAGAAAAACATAATTGTCACGTAGAAAATGTTTAGCTAATTGTTGTACTTCTTTTGGAAATGTTGCAGAAAACATTGATGTAAAACGTTCATCTTTTTGTGGTAAACCAAGATCTTCTAATTTACGTATATCAGGTTCAAAACCTGTATCTAACATTCTTTAAGAAAAAAAAAACCAAGACAGATTAGATTCAATGCAATAGTTTTTTGTTTTTTTACATACCGATCGGCTTCATCGAGAACAAAATATTTAACTTTTTTTAATGAGACCTTGATAGAAAAAAAGAAATTTTTTTTGTTCTTATTTTTACATATAAAAATTAAATTAAATTTTACTCGGCCTTTTTCAACCATATCTTTGAGACGACCGGTAGTAGCTGAGAGAATATGACAACCTTCTCGGAGACGATCCGATACAGCAAACATGTCATGACCACCAACAGCAGAACCTTTGGATAGAAAAAAAAAATTTTTTAATGTGTTTGAGTTTTTTTTAAAACATAACATACAAGGTAATACAGCAGTTTGAAATGCAAATTTTCTTGCTTCACGTTCAGTTTGTAAAGCAAGTTCACGTGTAGGTGAAACAATAAGACAAAGTGGTGATGGTGGATGATAGCTTTCAGATAATTCATCCACATGATATTCAAGTAAATTTGAAATAATTGGTAAGAGAAAAGCAGCCTAAATATATTATTTGATTAACAATTAATATTAATAAAGCAAAAAAAAATCTGAAACTTACTGTTTTACCAGATCCAGTTTGAGCACAAGCCATTATATCATCTTGTTGTCGTATACAAGGTATTGTATAACGTTGAATAGCTGTTGGTTCTTCAAAATTAGCACGACGAATATTTGATAAAATTTGTGTAGCAAGATTAGCTTCTTCATATAATTCAATTGGTTTTACTTTGTCTTAAAAAAAAAAAATTATAAAATTAAATATAAGAAATAAAGAATATTTAATTACCTGAAGGTGTACATTTAACGTGTGTTTGGTGATATTTTCCAAAATTTTCACCCCTGGTAACTGCTTCACCAAATATACCATCTTCAGTAGTTGGTGGAGGTGGTGGAACATAACGTTCATTTGGTTGATTACCAGTACGACCACCAGCTATTAAAAAAAATAATTATTACAATTATTGTTCTATCTTATACGTATATACTTACGTTGATCAAAAATATCATCAGATGCCTAAATGAATTAATGCGTTTTTTTTGTGTTATTTTCAGAATAAATATTAACTTACTCGATTATTATTTCTCCGACCACCAGAACCACCGAAACTATTACCACCACCATCTAAAGGACATTACAAAAAATAAATAGATAAATAAAGAATTCAAAAATATAAAAAAGTTAGTTATACCACGAGGTTTTCTTTCTTCAGGACATTCACGAGATTGATGACCAGGTTTATTGCTAAAAAAACAAAAAAAATAAATTAACAACCGTAATAAATATACAATTGGCAAATAAAACATACCAATTGTAACAATCTAAATAAAAAAAAAGCAAATAAAATTAAATATATTATTTAAATAAAATCAATACTCACTGCCGCCACCACCGCCACCACCGCCACGACCATCTATACAATAAAGAAAATCAAAATTTTCATATTCATCTAAATTTCTCTTACCACGATCACCTGAACTGAATCCTCCTCCACCACCACCTCGACCCCCTTTACAACATAATTTGTATATGTATATTAAATAAAGAATTGTTTTTTTTTTGTTTACCTCGAAATCCACTACCACCATTATTAAAGCCACCACGCATTGTTGAATTAACAAATGTTGTACTTCTACTATTAGATTCTTCAGAATCATTACTATTAGCCGTTTTATTTCCTCCACCACCTCGCCAACCACTAAAACTTGTTTTTGTATCATTATTATCATTTTCATATTGATTTCTCGAATTACGGAATGTTACAGACATCGATGAACTTCCATCGTTTGCCGATGATGTGAAAGCAATGTTACGATCGTTACCATTTGAATTAAATCCACCACGAATGTTGCCACCTGAGTTAAATCCACCACGATCACTGCTACCACCAGAGTTAAACCCACCACGATTGTTGCCAAAATTGAAACCACCACGGTTTCCACCACCGCTGCCGCCACGATTTTCTTTTCGTGGTTCAGAACATTCTCGACTCAAATGACCAGCCTTATTACAATTATAGCATGCTTGAAAATAAAACCAAAAAAGCGATTTCAATTAATACTTCATAATTGTTTAAATATCTAAACTATACGCTTACTTCGAGAATTACCATCATTATTCGATCCAAATGTTCCACCACGTCCGCCTTGAATTAAAAAAAGAAAATTTTTATTTTACAAATGTAAAAATTTCATTTGATAGTAATTACCACTAAAACCACCACTACTTCGTGAACCAAAACCTCCACTACTATTTGGATTATTATTTTCATCATTATTATAATTATTACGAAAACTACTTGAACTTTCTCTTGTATTACTATTCCATTTTGAAACTGATGGTGGTTCTAAAAAAATCCTATCATCCATAAAAAAAAAAGTAAATAAATGTTTAATTTTTACCATCATTATTTGTTTCCGGTCGTGCTTTTCCACGTCCAATACCTAAACGTGCCGTTCCTGTTGATGTCGTTTGCTACATACATAATAAATTCCAACAATTTTTATTATCCCTTTCATATAAAAACTAACTTGTTCAGATGTTTTAGATGCTTGTGCATCGTCCCATGATTCTTCTGTCATGATCCAGAGATGCTTTGATTTTATGAGTAAATTCACAAAAAAAAAACCAACCAACCCACTGCTATCTAGAATCAATCAAAATGATATTAAAACAAAAATCATATGTATTGATTTGTGTTTTCTTTTCTTTATTATTCTTCTTCTTATTTTTTGAATGTTCTTTTTAAAAAAAAACATACAAACAACGAAAGGACAACATAACGGAAAAAGAAAAAAAACAATGCTTCTTGTCGTTGTTGTTGTTTTTTTTTTGACTTGAATTTTTTTTAAAATTCTAGTTGTTTATTTCTTTTTTCCAGCTGGTGCTGCTGCTTTAGCAAAAATATTAAATTTATTTGCAATACGTTGAGATTTAGCAACAAATTTTCGTCGTTTAACTTTTTTTGTTTTAGATGATAATTGTACTTTATTCTTCTTTTTCAAACGATTATATTCATGATTTAATATACGACTATATGCTTGTTTAGCATGTAATAATTTAAAACGATCTAAATCTGTCATTTTTGAACGTAAATGTTTTGCTTGCATTTTTTTAAACCAACGTGTTTCTTGCCATTTTTTATTAATATCATCTTTATCCCAAAGTGTTTTAACTGTTTTTGAACGAGCTCCAGGTAAAAGTTTGAGTACATATTTTGTTAAATGTAATGATTTAATATTTAATGCTTGACGACGTACATGTGATGATGGACCATCGACAAGTACACGTGTCTGATCAATAACATTTGTAATACAACAAATTTTACCCTTATTTGGACCATAAGCAACGTAAGCTACACGGCCAACTTGAACTAAACGATCGTAGGGCATGATGAATTAGATGTCTTCTTGATATTCTTTTTTTTTCTTTTTTAGTCTAAAATGGATTAAGAAAAAAAATTCCGATTAGTATATTTATTCAAAAAGAATCATTAAAAACGAAGACGTTAAAAAGAATACCCAGTTTGTATTTTTTTTCTCTTTGCATAGCTCAAATTGGTAAATAAACAATTATTTCATTGGATACGATGGGGAAGGTTTGTTTCTAATGTTACTATATGAATACGCAAGAAAATTAAATTGAAATTAAAAATAAGTGAAGATTTTTATTTCAAGAATATATTTTAATACTACATGAATATTATACAAATGCATTACTGAATTACTATGACACACCAACAATTGATTAACATCAATGGTGGAAAGAACGAATCAGATTTACTTCATAGTTATTAATATTTTTAATATCAAATACAACAAGCAATCGCAGAGTACTCAAGATACTAACGATCTTGAAAAAAATACTTTATCTTTTCTTTGCTGGGAAAATATAGAGATAAACTGTGTATTGGTACTTTGTTTGTGCTTGAAGAAGTTAATATTAACAGTACTTTTTTTTTTAATGAGAATCAAAAATAAGATGCTTTTTGCGCACTGTGCTGATATTGACACAGTGTACGTGTGCAGCACTTTCTTTTTTGAAGCAGACTATGGGAAAGTGTAAAATGAAGAATTTGTAAAAATTATATATTAAAGAAAAATTCATCTGCTTTTTTTTCATTTAATAAAAAGTACCTATTAATAATAAAAAAGAAGCCAGAAGCATAAAAAAACACATTTTTTTTCTGATGTAATCAAAGAGAGATTAGGAGATAGAAAAAAAAACAACATCAGAATAAGTGAAATGAGTATTGTTTTTTGGTAAAAAAAAATGTATACGATCATCTGGAAAACAAAAGATTATTTTATTCAGGTAAGTGTGTTATGGACACTCTGCTCAGTAGCGAATGTAAGATTTCAATAGGTGCGACGTTCCAATGAAAAACTATTGATCTCTGTCAAAGATATGTATTGAATTTTCATTATAGGCAGTATCAGTTCGTTTTTTTGAGGTTTTGCTGTTGGGAAAAGCCAGAAAATGTTTTTTGGTAGAGAAGGCAATGCTCTCAATTTTTCTCTGTAAATCCAGCACTAATTCTACCTTTTTGAGCAAAATGTAAAACGCTATGTATATTCAAAGCAATAGATGTTCTATAATTTTTGCTTCTATTTGGCACATTTGTCATTAGAAATACTGCTAGGAAAACATAGCAAAAGTAGAAATAAACCATGCATTGCTACTTTGCTTCAAATTCGCGTCAAAAATTTCAGGAAGTTTCACACCTAGTTTTTTTTTCGCCAATGTCTGGCACCTTTTGTGTAAATGAACAAATGAACGATCAAGATTTTAACTATTTATTGGCTACTGTCAAAAAAAAGTTAATGTACAGTTAAATAGTTTTAGTTGTATGTATGTAAACGAGATCAAGCAAATAGGAAGCTGCGGATTCGGATCCGATTCTACATTTTTAATTTTTTTTCCGATCCAGGTCCATGTTTTCTTGGACTCGGATCCGGCCGATCAAAATTGTTGGAGTCGGACCTAATTAATTGGTATTTTGTGAATAGAATCCATGGGTAATGTCTTGCAGGAATGATTTTTTTTCCTGTATTTTTTCGTTCCGTTTTCTGCTGAAGTTGGGAACGGGAATTTCTGTGAAGACTTCACGAATGGGAACGATATTAAAAATGAGCATTCCCAAAAAATTGTTTGTTTTTGTTATTTTCGTTTATGTATATACTCTTCGAATTTTACTCTTTCAAAAAAATGTCAAAGTCAATATGACGTTATATTGTTGAGAAATAAATTTTGATATTCTTCCAAAGACTTTTGCATCACTTATTAATTAAAAAAGAAATAAAAAATACCGATCAACAGAAATTAGATAAGCTTATTCATTAGAATGTAATTCAATTATAATAATCATTATTTGTTTTTGGTGACTATCATCTTGGAAAAAGAGTATTTTTCAGATTATCTCGCAATATAGCATTGTTATTACCGTCTCCTCTTTTGAATATTTTCGTTTTTTTATCAATATTATTGACTCTTAGCTTAATGTTGATTGATTTTGACGTATAAATAATAATTGATTTATTTTATTAAAATGCATCTCCAATAATAATTTTATTTTTAATTGAACCCCATCCCATTTAGTGCAAAGTGCGATACTCAAAGAAGCTAGTGTCGCGTAATGATAGTTTCTCTCAAACACAAAAAATTAAATAGTAACACGAACTCTGAAAGCATTACGCGAACGGAAAAGAGAAACCAAAAACTTATTCCCGCTGGACATTATCATCGGTGTCCAACAATTTCTGGATCCGATAGACTCTAATCCGGACCCGCAGGTTCCTAAGAAATGTTGCTATAAAATACAATTCAATGGATAAATTAGTTCTTAGATTCGTCCAATAAACTCTCAAGAACTCAGCATAGGAACACTCGGTCGTCTTAGATCTATATGGACCGTATGTATTTTTTCAAGTGGGGCAATTTTGTGCCTCTATAGATGTCGCTCATAATCGGTGCGCTGAACTCTTTATCATTTTTTTTTCAATAAATCCGTCCTCGTAAACGAAAAAGAAAAACTAATTTTTATTATTTTAAAAGGAAAATCATACTAATCTTCTTCAAATTTTTCTTCTTTAAATATCTCAAAATTCATTGAACTAATTCAAGGTGCATTGTTGTATATATTTACTATTATTTTTGCGGTTGATGAGTCATCTTTCATCTTTCTTCCTCGTGTGTCAACTAAGACATTGACCGACTAAGTTTTGTTCATTCAAAAAAACAAAATAAGAAAAAGAAAATTTCATCATTTGTTGTTTTGCTTGTCTAGATCATGTGATATAAAAAACTTTCAATGGTAGCCAAAGGCACACGAGATCGACGATCATCACTGGCCAAGGTCACAACTACACCAACAACTACTCGACGAACACAAGTATCATCAACTAGTCAAGATAAAAAAGTATAATTAAATTTAATTTTGTTTTAAATATTTCAATGAAATCATTATAGAAAACTGCTAAACCAATTGGTATTTGTGGATTTTGTTTGGGTGATAATGAAAAAAATGCAAATGGTGTTCCAGAAGAAATGATACATTGTGCTGAATGTGGAAACTCAGGTACAATTTAACCGATTTTTTTCTTTTTTGTTTCATAATTTAAAACAAAACTTTATCATTTTAGGACATCCATCATGTTTACAATATTCTGAAAAATTAGTAAAAAAAATTCGAACAATTCATTGGCAATGTATCGATTGTAAACGATGTATTATTTGTAATAAAAGCGATGATTCAGTATGAAATCAAAATTTTTCTATTGTTTTTCTTTTTTAAAGTCATTTTTTTTTGTTCTATTGTTTTAAGCTATTATTCTGTGATTTTTGTGATTCTGGTATACATCCACAATGTTGCAATCCACCATTAAATAACATTCCTAAAGGTGATTTTGCTTGTCATGCTTGTCATGATGAAATAATGTCATCACCAAATAAAAATCTTTCATCATCATCAACACGTTCTCGCCGTAGTAATATATCAAATGATGAAAATACATCAAAAATTATATCTTATCCTGTTGCTCAAGTTATTGATAATATGTCAAATTTTTTCATACCAAATAAATCCAATCATAATGATATTCGACAACAATCTGTACAAAAAGCAATGAAATATTTACGTGAAAATAAAACATTAAAATCTTCAAATAGAAAATTACTTAAAAGACTTCATTCATCATCATCATCAAATATAATCAAAGAAAATGATCAATTATTAACTAAAACAAATTTAATTTCATCAAAATCACAACGTATACGAAAAAAACTTTTACAAGATGATGATTTATGTTCAAAGTATAAAAAACATTTTTTTTTAAATTTTTCGAATATATTAAATTGTTCATGGTTTTTTTGTTTGTTTTGTTTAGTCTTCAAACAAGTACTCCTTTATTAACACGTCAGTTATCAAATAAAAAATCCCTTACAATTGAACCATTAACTTTTCAAACAATTTATCCAATTGAAGAATTAAATAAAACACCATCATTACGATCAACTAATAAACGAAAACATTCAACAAATTCTTTGTCACCAATTTCTATTAGATCATCAATTGTAAGAAAACGTACGAAAACTGAATCTTCAATAAAAAAACAACATTCAAAAAACAATAGTAATAAACAAAATGAAAGTCTAACTGAAGATGATCAATCAGGTGATGAGAAAACTATACAATCAATTGTTGTAAGACGAAAACTTAATTTAGATTTGTCAAGTAAGTTGAATTAAAAATAAAAATCAATTTTGCAGTATTTAAATCTATTATGCATAAATATAATTTGAATATTAAAAATGTTATCAGAATACAAATCTTGATTTATTTTTGTCCAACTTATGTTCATTTCAAGTAGATGTTACTGTCATTATCTTTACTTTTGAAAGTTTCAGATCTTAATGAGCAGAGCAAATGTTATCATAGACATGAGATTTCCAGATGTTGCTATGTAGAAGAATATTGAGCTCGCAAGTGCGATAAATAGCTTCTCTGATCGTCCTTCCTTCCTCAGCTACAATTCGTGTGAAAGGTCTAATAGTTTTCCTTAGAGATACTAGACAATTGTTGGGTTGTATGTTTTTTCTTTAGTTGAAGCTATACAAGTAGAAGAAGGTTTCAGCTCGATCAGATGTACTATGACTAAGAAACAGGAGCGATTCTTCACTTTTTTCTCAAACAATTTTTTTTTCACAGACAATAACATAATATATAAATTTATCGAAAATCGTTCATTTTTTCGGCTTTTATAGTTATATATTAAGTCTAAAAATATGTCCAATAGATAGAGAATACAAGAAGGATTTCCTGAAATAAACAAGAATTTTTCTTGCTAGAAAAATAAAATGATTGAGAAACAAATTTATTTCTTATATCAATTGAAATAAGTGAAAATATCTGTAAGAAAATTTTCTCAAACAAGAGTTTCTTATTAAATTATTGTTTAGAATATAAAAATCCGCCTGCATTTATCAAAGATATACTTCCAGACAATATTCTTGAAAATGATATATATTTATTTCTTGAATCTCGTAAAGATTCTACAAAACTTATAACAGATGTAAGTCTTATCAACAATATGTTGTTTGTTTGTTTGTCTTTTAATTATAAAATTCATTATATTTTATTTGTTTGAAGTGTTCTGATAAATTTAATCAATCAAATGAATCTATGGAAGATGATGTAACAAAGACACGTTGGCCACCATATATTGTTTTTGGTCCAGATTTAATAAAAACTTGGTATTCATCATCATATCCTCAAGAATATGCACGTGTGCCATGTTTATATATATGTGAATTTTGTTTAAAATATATGAAATGTGAACAAGTTTATGATCGACATCGTGTAAGTTTATTTATTCTTATATTTAATGATTTAATTTTAATTTTTAATTTTTTTGGTTTATAATAATAGAAAAAATGTACTGCTTTTTATCCACCAGCAAATGAAATCTATCATAAAGATGATCTATCAGTTTTTGAAGTTGATGGAAATATAAATCGATTTTATTGTCAAAATTTATGTCTTCTTGCAAAATTATTTCTTGATCATAAAACACTTTATTATGATGTTGAACCATTTTTATTTTATGTTTTAACGAAAAATGATGCTAATGGTTGTCATTTTATTGGTTATTTTTCAAAAGAAAAACATTGCCCACAAAAATATAATTTATCATGTATAACAGTTTTACCAAATTGTCAACGTCGAGGTTATGGAAAATTTTTAATTGAATTAAGCTATTTACTTTCACAAAAAGAAGGACAAGTTGGTACACCTGAAAGACCATTATCAACACTTGGTGCACAAACATATGAATCATATTGGAAAATAAAAATTGTTGAACAATTACTTATTTGTTATAATGAAAATAAAAAAAAATGTTTATTAAAAATGATTATGAGTGAAACAGGAATGGCTATTGATGATATTATTGAAACATTACAAAATTTAGGTGTTTTAACAATGAAATCAAATGGAAAGTAGGTTTGAAAAAAGAGAGAGAAAAAAGAAGGGGTTTTATAAAACACGATCTCAGCTGAATGTTGAAGTATATGGGTCATAGTTTGGACCCTCATAGACACTTTAACAACACTCACGCTCCACGTCAATAGAGTCCACCGGGCTGGCTCTGATCGTCTAAGAAATGTATAGCGTGCGCTAGTCACTGAATACAAAAAATCGGGGAAAAAAGTATCTCGTATCTTCGGGACGAGTACTCAATTCCGATTGGTAAATTTAATGGAGAGTATCAAAGTATGGTCCCATCGAGTCCAAGAATTTTTGGACTCGGAACCGGATTCGATTGATCAAAACTTTGGATTTGAACCTGATTGATTACTCTTTTGTGTAAAGAGTCTATCGAGTCCAAAAATTTCTGGATCCGATCGACTCAACATTTTTAGACATGGACCCGATCGGGTTCGGATTCTAAAAACATTCAGTAAATCGGGTTCGAAAACTTTGGACCCGACAGGATCTAAGCATGACAAACATTGATATACGACCATAAACCTTATATCAATAACCTCTCATTATTTCTGAAGGATTAAGCGAACGAATGGAGAAGAAATGTGTCCCAAAAATAGATAGAATAAAACAATCTCGTTTTAATAATCAAGAGCAGTCATATCGTGTTTTATCCTGCAGAAATTTTTTTAATATCTTTTATTTAAAATAATATTTTATAGACCTGTAATTACTGCTGATGTAACACAATTGGAAACAATATTAAAAAATGATAAAATAAAACATGCACATTGGGTTTCAATTGATAGTGAATATCTACGTTTTACACCGGTACTTACACCACTTTTATTAATAAATGAAGAAAAAGCTGTTGAAAAAGAAGTTAAAGAAATTCAAATTGTATTTAAACAAATTGGTCGTGATGCTGCTGAGTAAATTTCGAAAGAATAAAAATAATTCAAAATTTCTAGATTTTGTTTACTGTTTTTTTTAGAGCGGCATTATTAGAAGCTGAATCAAATGATGGTTTGAATTCTACTGAAACTGTTCGTTATATACGAAGACGAAAAAATGGACATAAACGTCGTTCAATTATTGTCAAACGTCGAACACCAATTAATAATAAATCAAATAAAAATGAATCAATCATTACTAATGATGATAGTTGTACAATAGATACAATAATTAATGATATTGATGAACATTCTCAAGAATATAAACCTCGTCGACAATTTTCAATAATAAATGAAACTACGAAAGAACAAGAACAAGAACAAGAACAAGAACAAGAACAAGAACAAGAACGAGAACCAGAACAAGAACAAAAACAAGAACAAGAACAAGGACGAGAACAAGAACAAAAACAAGAAGAAGATAAATCTATTCCTCTAATACCTTCACCGAAACTTATTTTAAAACATCCAACATTGAAACAATTAAAACTTGACCAATTTCTTAAACTTATTCAACCAGAAGGAAATTTATCAACTAATGAAGAACCTAAAACAAACCATACATCTCATTCAAATTTGGAGAATAAAAATGAAAATAATGAAGAAATTCATTTACATTCAAGACGAATAACTCGAAATACTCGTTTAAATTCTACATCAAAACTTGACAATGATCTTGTTATTGTATCTAATGAAAATTCATCAGAAACTTTAAATAAACCTGATCGTAAGTATTTCATACAACTATTTTTACTCAAAAATATCGATAGACGTTATCAATCAAACCAAATAAAAAAAAAACAATTTCATATATCGGGACAAAACTTTTTTCTGGCCGAGACCGAGACCAAATTTCTTTGACCGGAATCGGGACCAAATCTGTGTTCTGATCGGGACCGGAACCGGATTTTTTTTTCCTAACAGAAACCTGGACCAAACTTTTCTTCTGACCGAAGTCGGAACCAAAACGGCTGGTCCCGTACATGTTTAATGTGTATGTAAATAGAATTTAGTGGAAAATCTTGAATTGAATGATATTTGCAGACTATTTGAATTGCCTATTAGGGTTTTTTATGAAAGTAATTTACTATTTTTGGTTTATGTTATTTGATAGGAAATACAAATCAATGAGATAATTCAAATAAGAACTTTGATATCATCGTTCATTTTCTCTTAAGCATACATTAGTGACGATAGCTAACGGCACATGATCAGTATGACATCCAGTGCCTTATTCAAGTTCTTTTTTTTTTCGGTTTGAGGGAGAGAACGAACACTGAGTGTACGGTGCAAAAAAGGCCAAGATTTCTGGAAGATAAAGATGATCTTCCTCTGTGCTAGATAAAACACAAATTGCTTGGTTATTCTATATGATGACTATAGTGACTCAAAAATTATTGAGTAAAATTTTTGATTATTTTAGTTAATCATCAAGATTCATTAACAATACAAATAAATGAAGGTGATCTTTCATTTGCAACATCAAATGATAGTTCAACAACGACAAGTACTCTTAATTCATCTTCAACATTCAATATGGATCGACCATTATCATTAAAGAAACGTGGTTTAACTTCATCAGATATTCAAGCTTTAATTGATAGTACAGTTTCACCATCTAAGGTTAATATTTATTTTTCTATTAGGAAAAAAGATTTTCAATAAAAAAGATTTTATTTAGAATAAAACAGATCAATCAATTTTAACTTGTGAAACAAACTTAACAACAAAAAAACAACCTGAAACTCTTTCATTATTATCAGATATTCTTGCTAGTCCACTTCTACAATCTCTAAATGGTACTGATGATGAAAGAAAAATTGAACATATTGAATCTCAATTAAAAACAAGTACAGCTTCTATAGTTAATAATAATCAAGAAAAAGAAAAAATCGAACAAGATTTATCAAGAAAAAATTTATTTGAAACAACAATTCAATCAATTGAACCCATAGATGATGAACAACCTCCTAGTTTAACATCTCCAACATCAATGATTATATCACAATCAAATCATTATAATTATTCAACACGACCTAAACAACAAATTAATAATTTTAATCCATCAACTAATATGACATATAATTTTAGTGATACATCATATCCATATACAACATATCCACAAGTACCATCCTATGATATGCAATCATATTATTATCCATCAACAATACCAATGGATTATACCCCTTATTATCCAACATCATCAACATCAGTTTATCCACCTTCAGGATCAATTTATGGAAATACATCTGAACAACAATCATATTATTCATCAAATAATGTTAATACAATATCATATAGTGGTAATGGAACAACACCGTATACTTATCCAACACCACAACCATCATCAACTGTACCAACAACTCAACGGCATTAAATTATAAACATATATATATATATATATATATAGTAACTAATTTAGTCAGATAGAATGATTAATATGTGTAAATATATTTTCTTGTTCGTTTTTTTTTTCATCTCAAGAAATTGTTTATTTAATTGTCTTATTATCTTTTGTTTTTCTCCTCTAATATATATATGAGAAGAAAACAATAAATAAGAGAAAAATATGAACATAGTGCTTTTTTTTTGTACTGTTTTTTTTACATCATGCTTAAATTGTTGTTCGTTTTTTTTTTTCTAAATTTCATTTTTTTTTCTTTATCATGTTATAACGAATAATTGATGATGTTGGTCGTAGCTTTCTTCTTTTTTTTTTGTCTAGCCCTTCCTTTTTTTTTCTTGAGTGTTTATGTATATAATTTTGTGTGTTTGTCATGTGAAAACAGTGTTTTGTTGTTTATTGTCTTCTGATGATACTGAAAAGGAATTATTGATGATGATACGACAGAATAATAGAATTTGGCATTAATATTCAAAGTTCTTCTTTTTAAATATCATGTTGAATTGTATCGATTCAAATATAATAAAATGATTTTATCATATTATTGTATAAAATGTGATAGAGAAATAAATTCGAAATATGCATTCATATTGACAAACATTAATAAAAGTATTGAGAAAGAGAATACAACTAAAATTAAATAAATGTAAATTTGTCATTTAAGAGAATTTTGATATTTCGGAATCTATTTTATCAGATATTATTGTAAGACGGATTGAAAATGTGTTAGATTAAAATCTATAGATCTTCCTAATTAAACAGGGAGGTAACGGTGTGATTGCAAATAACATCAACAACAAATTTTATACGAAATGAAAGTACGTCGAGGATGAGATTCATCAATAATGAATAGCAAGCATTAGAATAATTTTTTAGTGTTGAATTTAGGAAATCCTAAAAATTTTACGCCATATCAGCAGAGAAAAATTCGCTCCATGAGGCTGTTCAAATTAGATCTCATTTAAAATGATCAATATCAAAAAGTAATGGATACTTGATCTGGAGATATGTTGAAACAATAATAAAAAACGAAATTGAAAACAATGACTATCAGACATGGAACACAATTGTTTTGATGAAGAAACTCTAAAAAAAAACATGAAATATGTTTTGACAAATATGGAAATAAACATTGACCTATTTGAAATTATTATGTGTTCGTATCCGTTTCATCTTCCTGCTGTAAAAATGGTAATGGTTGTCACACTGATTATTGAGTATATTCACCAAGTCTGAAAAAATAAATATTACTTTTTGATATTCATCATTTTAAATGAGATCTAGTTTAAACTGCGTCATGAAAGGAATTTTTCTCTGCTGATATCGCATAAAGTTTTAAAGAGTTACTAAATTCGACACTGCAAAGCTATCCTAATACTTACTATTTAGTATTGGTGAATCTCATTTTTCGACACGCTCTTATTTGGTATAAAATTTGTTGTTGATGTTATTTGAAATCACAATGGTGCCCCCCCCCCCCCTGGAAAAATATTTTAACACACTCTATATATCAATAGTTCTTTCAGATCGATGCTAGATTTTATCTAAGTTATTCAATAAAGGATCAACTTTCTTACAGAAAACAAATTCTACAAATGTCATGCATCTAAACATAGTAATTATCAAAAACGTATACCAACAACCAAACATAAGAGGCTCATGTAAAATGTTGTAAAATACTAGATTCAGCTTTTTGTTTTTGAAAATTTTCGTTTCTAGTTATTTCACAATTATGTTCATAAGTTATATTTATGTATTATAGAAATCAGTCGAGAATATATATTGAACTACTCAATAAAGTTTTATTTAACGTCATTTCATTTATTAATTATGAATCTGTTCTCAATTCTAAAATATAAACTAGGATAACTTAGATAAAATCTAATATTGATCTAAAAGAACTATCGATGTACCAGTAAAATAATGATCTGTTCGAAAGTAATCATCAAATATCCTATATTATAACTATTGAAATTTTAGTTAAACCTATATCATTTTCTATGATAAATTTTCATCCTTCTCCAATGGTTTTATTTAAATGTATTTTAAATTCAAATTGTCAAGTTTTCTCATAAAATATAGAGAAAAAATATATTAGTTTAATTTTTTCGTGAGAAAATTTTCAATTATTCTAAACTCTAATATTTTCTATAGTATATTTTTTATTTTTGCGGTTCTACCTTCAATTTATTTTATTATATGATCCGTACATAATATTTCAGTTTTTTTTTTAAGTAGTTAATCTTTTTCTTCTACAATTTATTTATTATGAAATTAGCTAATAGATAATCAAACATAGCCAACTAAGACTACCAAAAGAAAAAGAATTAAAATGTCTTGCATCCATTGACAGCTAATCGAATAGAGTAAAGTGAGGTAGTAGCACAAATGTAAAGTATATTTCGTTTCGCACCACCACCAAAGCATACATTAGCAACAATTTCTGGTACATTAATTCTACCCAATAAGGTACCTGTATTTCCATCGTAACATGACACTCCATTACCAGCACTTGTCCAAATATGTCCAGTTGAATCGACACGAAATCCATCATAGAGTCCAGTTAAACATTTAACAAAGACTTCTCCACCAGTTAATGAAACACCATCTTCACCTACATTAAAAACACGAATATGTGCTGGTCCATCTCGTGGTCGATGAGTTCGTCCAGTATCAGCAATGTATAGACGTTGTTCATCAGGAGAGAAAGCTAGGCCATTTGGTTGTACAAAATCTCGTGCTACGACATGTAATTTCCCATCCTTCAGACAATAAACAAAATTTCCTCCAACTTCACTCTCTCCTTGATCTCCTTCATAATCTGAATCAATACCATATGTAGGATCAGTAAACCAGATTGACCCATCTGATTTAACAACAACATCATTCGGACTATTAAAACGTTTATTATTTTCGGCACGATCGATCAATACAGTTATTGTACCATCATGTTCTGTTCTTGTTACACGTCTTGTCTGTTGCTCACATGTTATTAAACGACCTTGACGATCAATTGTGTTACCATTTGAATGATAAGAAGGAGCACGAAAAATACTTGTTTGTCCATTACATTCATCATAGCGTAGTAAGTGATTTTCTGGCACATCCGAAAAGACAAGCGTACGTAAAGCAGGAAAATATGCAGGACCTTCTGCCCATGTCATACCAGTGTATAGACGATGAAGAGAACCTGCAGTGGACACCAACTTACTAAAGGAATCATCATATATATCAAACACTCCTTTAGTCTCCGTTGACATTTTGTAATATATTTTCTTATCTTTAATCGACCAATATACTCGTCACCAGCGTGTATACAGAAAGTAGGCAAAATAGAGAGAGAAGGAGGCAGAAGGTACGAGAAAACAGAAGTAGAACACCGACTTTTATGATAGGATGGCAAGAAGAATCATAACAATTGATTATAAAGTAAAGAGAAAAGAACGAAAAAAAAGAGTTTGTTTTTGAGAATAGTCTTATCAAAAAAAGATATAGATGCCGCAACAAACAAAGTGGTATACGAATAAGAAATACAACCTAGTTTTTTTTGCTGTTTAACTAATAGATCCTTTTGATATGATCACTAAAGGATTTACGATTAAATACTCATATAAACTTGAGTCGATTGGAAAGATTCCAATGAATTTCTTAAAATTGATGAAATTATGTGAAAATTTGGATATTGTAATACTAATTGTATATTATTATGTATTTTAAAGTCTATTTTATTGCTTTTTCGATATTTCATTTTTGTTCTTGATGTTTTCTGTAGGGTTTATTTCAATTTTTTCAATTCTTATTCAATTAATTCATAGACATAAGAATAGAATAGGAAATAAAATGAAAAATTACTCATAAAAGATATATTCATATTAATGTTTTAAATTTGAATCTCTTTATTGAAGATATTACCACTAAAAATATTAGTTTGGTATGGTTATTCATTCGAATATTTCGAGCAAAAATGAGACGATCCCATGTAAAATGATATCAGTATCTCGATATAGATAAGAAAACAAGAAAATGTAACATAAAAGCTTTATCTATAACAATAGGTAAATTTATTCATTTTGCATATGAATATTGTTGATATAAAGAGACAGTCGGTTTTTTTTAGAACAAACACAAGTATAGTTGTTTATCATGTTAACTAATCGATAAATAACTTTGAAAAATTTTAAACTTTTCTTTATTTTTGTAAATTTCAATAAAATACATTGATAGTAATATTTATTTATCTTTCAATAAATCATAAAATTATTTTTCTCTTTAGTTTATTGATTCAAATGTCTTTCAATTCATTTCCAATAAATCCGAATGAAACAATTTCTACGGATACTTTTCCAAAAATCGTTGTTAATAATACTAATAATGGTTTTAAACAACCACCGCCATTACATGCACGTTTATTATGTGAATTAATTGGTACTTGTCTTTTCATATTTTTTGGTGCTGGATGTGCAGCAAAACCGCATGATCTTTTAACGGTATCTGCTGCACATGCACTTGTTACTGTATGGCTTGTCTATGTATTTGGACCTGTATCTGGTGGTCATTTTAATGCAGGAGCTACAATAGCCTTTGCTGTCAATGGAAAAATGAAAATTATAGAAATTATTGGTTATCTAGTAGCTCAAGGAATAGGTTCTATACTTGCTGGTGCATTACTTCTTTGTCTTTATGGTACTGGTACTTCATTAGGTACACCAGGACTTCAACCAGGTGTAACAGTTATGCGAGGATTTGCTATAGAATTTATCTGTACAGTAATTCTTTCATTTGTTATCTTCTTTACTACATCGTATAATACATATAAAGAGGCAGCTTTTCCAATTGGACTTGTTGTCTTTTCATCGTTTTTGCTTGGTGCTGATCGAGATGGTGCTGCATTAAATCCATGGCGATGGTTCGGTCCAGCTGTAGTTTCGAACACGTTTCAATCAACAGCATGGATCTATGTAATTGGTCCTATTGGTGGATTTCTTTTTGGTTATATACTCTTTCGTCTTTACAAGTTATTGTGGAACGGAAGAGCTAGTTTTCAAATCTAGTTCTATTTTTGAGATTATCTTTTTTTTTTCGAATGAATTTAGTTGATAATGATTTTTCTAATGTATAAGTTTTTTTTTTGCTTTTATAAACAAATAGAAAACAATATTTTTGAATAAATAATTTTTTGAAGTTTTGTAGTAATTTGATTTTCGTAAGTACGAGGCAAATATAGAGAACATAATAAATTTCTATGTCTATTAAACATATGTTGTTTGTTGCCGTCGAGAAATTGAATGTTTATGTTAAATTTGCTGATCGATCTATAGTTGATTTGTTTATTTTTGATACAACAACGAATAATCATTTGTCGATTTTGATAACGATATGTACATGAAGTACCTATATAAATACAAATTAAAAGGGAATATACCATAAAACTAATAAATGATTCAATTTATATACGAACTGATGATTTAATTATATTTTTTTGTCATAGTCAACAATAATCTTTTTTATAATTTTGAGACATACGAATAATATTTGGTTGAACTCGAGAATGAATATGATGTAAACTACGTATTGTTAAAAAAACCATATGTAATCATTTATGTTCGAGGAAGAAAACCAGTAACAATATATGAATAAATCCTATGCCTTAGATAAGACTATATTTTTCATAAGCATTACAACATTCTGATTTAATTATTACAAACAAAAGAATGTGTGAAGCAATAATTGACCAAACTAAATTTGTTAAAATAGTAACATAAATAGCTAGCTTAGGTTGACAAAATGAATAAATAATTTTTTGATAACGAACATATTGCAAACCAATCTATACAAGCAAGAATAATCATTGATCAACTAATCATTAGTATTGATTAATATGATTAAATGAATAAAGTATTGATATATAATTCCAAAATTTATTATAAATATATTCATAATTGATGCAAAAAAAAGTAAATCAAGAGAAGACGAATTATTTCTATGAGTTTGTTGATAAAATATAATTATTTTATATAAATTACTCAAACATTACATTATGATATTGTCTTTGCAACTCTTTGCTCTTCAGAAATGTAATAAATATATAAATAAATTAGATACAAAAATATTTTGAATATATAACAAATGCTTTGCAAGATTAAAAACATAACATGTCTACTTATTCCTTTTATAGCTATTGTTTTATATTGTTACTTTTCAGGTATCATACAAAATGCTTTGAACATTATTTGATGAAAAGATGAACAAAAGGAAGAAAGACGAAAAAACAAATAATCTTTTTAAGCTTTATATACGATTAATAAAGAAGAACATTCAAGTTCATATTCTAAATTCAAATATGATGAAAGACAAAATTATGAAGAAGAAAAATTTCATTGTCTTATAAAAAAATATATTTTATTGTGTGTCCGTGTTAAATATTTTTGATATTAATATGTCTGAAAAGCCTTTACTTGACGTGCTCATAATGTAACTGCTTAAAAAATATTCAAGAAAATAAAAATTGTACTGATTCACATATATCATTTAATAAGAAAAATCTCTAATAGCTATTTCAAGCTTGTTTCTTTGACAAATATCATTGAGAACCACTAATAACACATTCTCCTTTAAATAAAATAATTATTTC